>BMAO01032931.1:0-277321 GCA_019973975.1 Trichonephila clavata
TACACAGTTTTCTTGTGGACTAGCGTTTATTAATTACTCATAACTTCTGTACATTTACATGGAGTTGCAGGGCATGCGCAGTTCAGGCAGCGCAATTGGGATTGCGCAGACACAGTTTATACATACATTACTACAGACACAACAACACACTCTACTCTTTTAATTACACAGATAGCGCTTCGTATGCCGTGAACTGACAATTTGATATCCATGAATGCCAAATGTTACTGAAAAAATAAGCTTTCTTAGACAGCCGTAATGATTGTTTGTTAGATCTATGTTTCTTTCAAGTTAAAAAGGACTTGCTTCGATAAAATAATTTAATTATTGCTTAAGTATATGTAATTTAATCAAAGCTTTTAATAAGAAATTATTGATATTTAAGTGCTAACTTCGAAATAATAATGCTTAGCACATTTTTCTCTGTCCCAAGAAATTAACCTAAGAAATTTTCGAAAATACTAAACAAATAAGGAAGCTTATAACTGCATTTGAATGCAGTTTCTCAGGATTAGCATAATATGTTTAAATATTTGAACTATTTCATGCTCGTTCAATGCTGATATGAATAGCTTTCCAGAAGTTTGCTGAATAAATGGCAACTTTATTAAAAAATGATTTTCATGGATCTAAAGCCTTTTGTTTTCTTAGCAAGGAATGTTATATACATTTGTTGTGCGAGACAGAAAGTTTCTCGTACCATTTTCCATACGAACCTCGGTATCCAAAATTATCATATAATTAAAAACTATAATTATGTATTACTTCTTAGTAATTATGAAGATTTAAAGAATTCCAAATGAAAAAATACATTGAGGCGTAACATTGTTCTGATGAGAGGATTTGGAAAAATTCATTTTGTTAATTATATATATAATTTTCATATGTACACAGAAGTAATTCCTTTTTTTAATAAAAAGGTTCTTCCTCTTTTCTTTTAAATGGGATTGTATATCATTAGGTCATATATGATTTTTTGAATAAAAACGGATGTACTTTTCCGTTTTGCTGGCACAAGCGATGAAGTCACCAAAAATTTTACAACCAACACCAAACGGACTATTTCGCTGGTAACCTTTTGCCATCACATTTTCTAAACAAGGCGTGATATTTTCTTACCAGTAACATCTCTTTTTCATAATATATCAAAAATATATTTAAAAAACCAATAAGAACTGACATTTATAACATTTTTATGTGTATATTGTGTGTTGTCACCAATAACGCCAATTTGGCGAGAGTTGCACCGGCAAAACGGAAAAGTACCAAAACGGAATTCCTTGTCTTGTTCGACTTATCCTTGATTTTAAGAATTATACAAAATAGAAATTATATAAATATAAAGAAATTAATAGAAAATACATATAGTATAAAAATGGTAGTATTAATAAAGACTATATATTGAAATAAATTGAATAAATGGTATGCACATAAGGAAAATGTATTCTTATATAATTCAATATAAATAAAATAAAATGAATAGAAGTTGGAAAAATTTATATTAGTAAAATGCATGAATATATAAAAAGTTGTGAAAAGGGAAAAAATCCAAAAAAAAATTCCTTTTACTCATAAAGAAAAGAAGGAAGAAAGCAAAATATAGTAACTTATCTTCAATCATTGTGACTTGTCTTACATAATTTTCTAATTTTCCTTTTATTCATAAATATCGTGTGACATAGCTTTATACTCCCTAACAATTAAGAATAAAATTGGAAATTAAATTTTTTCTTGTAGATGTTGTCCTAAGTAATGCCTGAAATGCAACTGTTGGACAAGCACATGCATTGCATTTACGCAAATAAATAAATATTCAACAAATTTCAGATAAATTGAAATTAAATAACTTCACGAAATACATAAATATGAAAAGGCTACTAGAATGCATTCTGTACCAATTTTATCATTTTGGTGATTATGTAATAAAGAGCGCAATAATCTTTCTTTTAAGCGGTATAGAATTTTTATTTTCAAGAAGAATAAAACCTATTAAGAACAAAAGAATTTTTTTATATAGGTCTGAAAAAAATAAATTCTCAATGATACATGTTTTCATTTCACTTTTTCAAAACAAAACCTTAAAAACAAGATTTGGAGCTCGTCATTTTATATATAACTCGCTTAGAATATTTTGTTAATTTTTTATAAAAAATCAATAAATATATAAATCATAAGAATTATAAATGCCGGTATTTCTAGTGTTAAGCTAATGTGTGTGTTTATTTTTAGATAGAGCAATAAAACATAATTTTTTTTTAAAAAAATGGATATCATTCTGAACAATCAAAATAATTTAGAGACTTTCATTAAAATTTTTAGCAGTGTGATTATTAGTTTGATATTAAAAAAATAAAATTCATAAAAGAGCCATTTATTTGCTCAACGCGCACGAATTTGCTCAAAATTAACTAACATAAAGATTTCTTTTTTAATTTTTAAGATTTCTGTGACTAGCATTTTTTGAATTTTGAAATAATGAACACTTTACTGTCAATATATTTCCTTTGTAAAAAAATTTGACACGTGTATAGACCTGTTTTAAAAATGTCATTGAATTATAATTTTATTTTGAAGTAAAATATATTGCTTTGGATTTACCATGAAATAGGATATTTCAAAAAACTTCCTATTCACAAGAGTTCCTGTTGTAATGGGTATAAAAACTATTATAAATACTCAGTTGAGTTATTCACTTTCGCAAATCCGGTAGTAGTTCACCGAAATAATGAAAAATGGAATATTGAGACATTACAAAGCCTTTTGTTTCCCATCAAAGTGAGTACAATTCCTTTCCTTTTATGTGAGCAGTATTTACATCAAAACAGATTAGATGACAGATTTTTCATTAATAAGCTACCATCCCGAAAATACCGTATTCAAATCGGGCATATTTTTCAAAAAATATATAAATTAAGATTTTAAAAAATCTTAGATTTAATTACTTTTTTTTAATAAAAATTCATTCTATATAATTTACGTTTATAATATTCAAATTAAATTAAGCAGAATGCAGAAAAGTTCTCAAAATAGAGTATTATATTAAATACACTCAAGGACAAAAAAAATTAGCGCACCAAGAAGGAGTCTTCAAAATGAAAGGAAATCTTACATACGTAATGACTACTTTGATATTTGGAAATGATTAGAAAATCAAAGAAAAAGGATCATTTATTTCAGAGAAAAAAAAGAACGGAGGATTTAATACCCTGTTGAACCCCCTCTAGCGCGAATGCACGATGCGATACGATCGGGCATTGAGGCATACGAGTTCTGTAGGATGTTTTGAGACATTTTGTTCCATATTTTTGCTGTAACCTTGCCTCTAGTTCGTTTAAACTCGTGGGATACCCAACTCGCTGTCCCAAATGATCCCAGATATGCTTGATTGGAGACGAATCTGGGGATCGAGCAGGCCAAGGAAGGATAGTAACAGTGTGGAGACAGTCTTGTGATACCCTTGCCGAGTGCCGAGCATTGTCTTGTTGAAAAATGACTCCTGGGAGCCGTTGCATAAGTGGCAACACATGGGGTTGCAGGATGTCATGGACATATCGCTGGGCTGCCATGGTGCCACGGATCAATTCAAGGGGTTACCGTGTATTGTAGGCAATGGCACCCCATACCATCACAACAGCTGTGGGAGCGGTGTGTCACTGTGAAGCAAAGGCAGGATTGAGGCATTCCCCACGGGGCCTCCACACACGAACGCAATTGTCATCACTGCTGAGATTGAATCTGGATTCGTCGCTAAAGACAACCTGGTTCCATTCCGCTGCAGTCCAGTTTCTTCGTGCGCGGCACCACTCCAAGCAGAGGCGTCAATGGGTGGGTGTCAAGGCAGCACATGAATGAGCACCACGATCTCAAATGTCCTTCAGCCAGGCATCTTCATATGGTTCGAGAAGACACAGGGGCCCCTATTAAAGGTGCTACCTGTGCCTGGATGGTGGCCGATGAAGCAGTTGGCTGCACGCGTGCATTTCTTGCGATGTAGCGGTCTTCTCGATGACTGGTCTGTCGAGGGCGTCCTGGGCCTAGTCTTCGTGTAAATGACATCTCTCGAATCCAGTGGTCCCAACACCTCCTCACAACACAATCATAGCGGCCTAATCGACGAGCTGACTACCCAGATTCCATCATGCCGATGATTCTCTCCCTCTCAAACTGCGACAGCTGCTCATATTGTCTTCGAAAATGGCGTAATGGCATGTTTACCTCAGCCCTTCCTTTGTAAACGATTCAGTACACTCAAACAATCTTTGGTTACTTGTTTTATACTCCACGGAGAACGACGTTAAACGCTTACTACCGGCTATACGTAATGCGCAATCACGCTGCATTTCTAATCATTTGCATATTTCCCAGACATGTACCTCCATGCCAAGTTTGGTTACGATCCCGCAATTATTTCTTGGTACGCTAATTTTTTTTGTCCATGAGTGTACATCACACACACGCATTAAAATGATAGTGCTCCTTATAAATAAGATTTTATTTTGAGAAATTTAATCTTACACTAAGATTTCAGTTAAAAGTGTTATAATTATGATATTACTAAAAATTATTATAAACTCTTAAAAGAGTTTTCAGAAAAATTAGCATCTTTAAAAAATAAATGATAAATACTAATTTTTTTTGGTGTTTATGTTAACTTTGTACATCAAAAAAGTATTATTTCATATCTCTATATACAAATAAAATATTTCTCTTAATTTGGATCTGTCGTATCAAATATAAGTATATAATAGGAACTAGTCCCATTTTTTCCCCTAAAGAAATACATTATTTTGATGCTTTCTTTTTTAAAGGCAATGTCAAGGGAAAAATTATTAGTCTAGTGTTTTTAGTTTTTATTATAAAAAAACTAAAAAGTACAAAATGGTCATAAGTGTAATAAATTATCCTCAGTATTATAGTGTTATACTTACTTGTCCTTTGCATCGACTATTCACATTTATTGAATGAATAATAAAACGCAGCTATAAAAAACAGCTATAAAAGAAAAACGTTACGAATTCTATAAAGGACAATAAAAAGTGCTTTTGCAAAAACTATGCCCATGTTACTTTGTGTTGAATAACACTATAAAAAATTCTTTTATGAACAGATTTTTGGACATTTTCGAGATAATTAGCTTTCTTTGAATTCGTTATTTTTATTGAAGAATAAAATTGATTGTCTCGTCTTTCTGAAAATTGATATTAAATATAAAAGTAAATCTTACGATATAAATAAATAACAAGCTTAATTTTAGATATTAGTTAACGGATTTATGATTAAGTTTGTCAATATCATTATTAGCTATTGAATAAACTTATGATCTCCAAATATTATTTTTAAAATGAAAAAATGCATTGCAGATTTTATTATGATTTAAAACAGCGGGGGAAAAAACCCAACGCGCTGGAGGGTGAGTGAGTGAAATTAATGTCGCATTGTTCAGCTACACGAGGCTCTTTTGGGCGACGGACCGCGTAATTTTGAACCATGGTCAAGTGACAACACACGTTAAACCTGCCGAAAGCTGAAACGTCCTCCCGTTGGTGTGGTGTGGTAGTTAGGAAAGGTTGTGCTAGCTCAAGTGTCGTCCACTAAACTTAACCATGGTTCAAAATTACGCGGTAAATCGCCAAAAGACCTCGTGTAGCTGAACAGTGCGACGTTAATATTCAGTCAGCCAGACTCACTTGGCGCAGCAAAGTCGTCAGATTCACTTGACGCAACTGCTCACGCAACACGCTCGCCATAACAACTATATGATTCGTCCGCCTATCCACCGACACGCACTGGTGGAGGAGTGTGTAGCGGTATCATCTACATAAGCCAGTAACAACCTCTGTACTAAAGTGATCATTTTGGTATAGTGGTTAAGTTACTCGGCTTCATATGTGAAGGTCGCGGGCTCTGTCCTATGGGATAAGAGCGCCACTTCAGTGCTGTTTCAGTTCATTGGGAGTGCAAGACATGCGATACCTTCGTGATTGTTTTGAACTGATCCATTATACAATGAAATAATCCGAGTAAAAAAAAATCAATTTCCTGTTTTCTGCATCGTTGTTTACTTCAATGAAAACATGCAGAGACAATCTTGACACACAAATCATGTGTCTTTGAAAAACTCTTACATTTTTACTTCGCATTGTTTCTCTACTTTCCTTTCACATTTACTGTTCTTTATTTTATTAATTTCTTTTTTAATGTATTTACTTATATATTTATTATGACGTTTTAGTGTAGAGGTAAGAAATCCTTTTTTTTCTGTCTTTATTTTCTGAATGAATTTAAATACTGCATAACAAAGATGTTTTCATTTTTGTGTTAACTTTGTGTACTTTAATTCATTATTGAACTTTGTGTACTTTAATTCATTATTGAAAATTTCTAAGTTAATAACCAACCCCGGTTAAAATTCAGTTTCTAAATAATGGAGAGAGAGAGAGAGAGAATATCTACTCTAATATTATTAAAACTTAGGATTTTTAGGGGGAGGGGGTTATCTTTGCAATATATATAATGTTCCAGTTTTAATATAAGATGCTTACCTGTTCTACTAGTTATTTCCAAATCTGTATAAAAAAACAATTTTGCAATTGAGATTTATAAAAAAACACTTACTCCTATTTCGAGTTTAGTTTTTTGTTGCTGTTTTTCGCTATGAAAGTTGTAACTACTTCAGTTCTATTATTCAAAATTCGCACGATTTGCTGGGATGCACGATAACTTCATCTTCAAATAAAATTAAAACTTGAACCATCATTATTTTTATTCATGTTTTTAAAAACTTTGGACTTTTCCCTCTCATTTTTTAATATTGAGTTAGAAAAAAGGCACTTCTTTTCAAAATTGTTAAAATACCGCTTAAGAGATAAGTCATAAATTTAAATAATTCAAATATATTTTTTAAATTGTACGGTTTCTTAATCAATTTAATTATTAATTTAATTGATATAATTTGCAGTCACCATACATTTAAATACAGTTTTATTTTTACATTTGCTTGTTTATAAGTTTAATTGAAAAAGTCACTGTTTTGAAAAGTAATTGTCACATTTTCCGTTAGCAATATTTGTAAATTTCATCTAAAATTGTGTTGAAACTTTCTTAGTTTCAAGTATAAATATCATGGATGTTTCATTAAAAAATGAAACACACGCATGATCTTTATGTTATACAGTAATAGATAGTCATTTATATTTATAATTATTTTAAGGTATAAAAAAATCTCAGCTTTCTGAATTTTTATGAAATAAATATTTCTATTTTTAAAGAGGAGTGAATTCAATCCAAAGGATGATATGAATCAGAGATAAGCTGTCATGTCTTGGCATGTAGACTTTTTTAACTAAGATGAATTAGAGATATAACACATCAAAAGACTTTAGGACAGGAGTACTCAATCATTTTTTCTGCTGGGCCGCATACATATGTTTGCTATTTCCCACAGGACGCAACATGAGGCTAAACGGGGGGGGGGATGCTTTAAGACCAAAATAACATTGGAAGTTTAAAATAAGGGAAATTGATCAAAATATTGTAACTCCTATTTTGCTTTTTTTTTAATTATTATTTTTTAATATTTTTTTTTTATTTTTGTCACTAACACTAAATTAAAAGAATTTAAGAAACACTCCTTCACAATTTTTGCATCAGTAAATGGTTTCAAAAAATGATTACTGATAATATAACAAACTTCTTAGGATGTCTTTATTGTTACTGTGACATTACCACTGACAAAACACTTTGTTGTTGTTGCAAAGAATATTCAATAAAGCCTATTTATATATATATATATATATATCACCTCTTGAAAGAGGAAAAGTGTCATTGAATGATTCCTGTTCATTGGTATTTTTTAAATACAGCACTTTCGTGACAAATCAAACAAGTATTGACACATGTTTGTTCTTCACTACACAACAGTCAACCTCTAAATCGTTCGAAGATTTTTCGCTTGTTCAAAATCAGTTCTACCCATAAAATTGTCGCTACTCCACTGTTCTCTGTTATCATTAGCCGTAACCGTTACAAATGGAAAAAGGATATCCATTCAGGACAGTACTACATCGACAGCAAAAAAAAAAGCAAAATTAATAAATTTGATTTCTTGTCGAAGAATTTCCCACCAAATTTTTAATACATTGTCTTAAATAAAAGAGTTTCTCAGAGCAATGGATCATGACCGGGACACTTAAAAGGGCTCGATGGGCCGCAGTTCGAGTATCACTGCTGTAGAAGGACAGAGAGCACGTTTATAATTACCTCCAACATTGAAGAATTCTAACTTACATTTCCTTTATTTATTACTAAAATTAGGTAAAAGCAATATAAAAAACAAAAAATTGCAACACTTTAAAAATTTACATATTCACATATTTTTCAAAAATAATAGGTTATTTTTATCTATTTTGGCATTGTATCAACAGATCGCGCGATTTAAAAACATATAAAATAAAATAAATTCGAGTAAATCAAGTAAAATACATTTAATATGATCTATATGAACTAAAGCTTTTGTAAAGCAGTTCACAAAATTATGAACAAATTTTTTGATTAAGCATTTAATTTAAAAATTATATTTAAAAATGTTTCACAGTTTATAGATGCAGATGCATAGAGAAATTTCCGAGATGATTCTCTTGAATATCCTAATTCACATAATGAGTCTTTTTGGGGATTGCTTCTCAAATTTTTGTGTTAGATATTTTGCTAAATTCTGCACTTATAGGATATATAATTTTTAATTACGCGTTTTATCACGACCCCATTGTAAAATTAAACTTCTTTCAAACAATTTTGAACACTTTGTTTTAAATAGCTTTTGTAGCGTTTGCCTACATTTCATTTTGTTAAAGGTATCGTCAATAACAACTAAATGATCGGTTCCGATTCAAACAATACACACAATTATTAAATTTTGAACGATGAATTTTTTTTTATCAAGGCCTTTTTTAAAAAAAAGCATTAATTACAATTTCTTGAAGTATTGACATTTCTTACGGCTTCTAATGGTTAGACGGAGAATATTGTGTATTTCACTAAATTCTGCAATTATAACTTCATTATTTTTGAATTATGTGCTTTATCATGACTCTATTGTAAAATAAAACTTACCTCTCAGATAATTTTCAACACTTTGCTTTTAATAACTTATACAGCATTTGTGAATATTTTGTTTTGCCATTGGTATCGTCAACAATACACATGAGCAATACACATTGTTATTAAATGTTTTAAAAGATCACTTTTTTTTTTAAAAAAAGCATTTTAATTTCTTGAAATATTGAATTTGCTTTTAGCTTTTAATGGCAATTTAATTCCTGGAATCCAGAGATTTTGAAACGAGTGCTTTAAAAAGCAAGATTTCTTACGGTCACGCTTCTTCAAATAATATTTTGTAACTTTATCGTATTTGCACTTAACTTTTCTAAGCACCATTCAGACCTTGCATGTTCAGCTGAACTAGAATTAGATAAATTTTAAAAAGTAACTTGTTTAGTGTCTTCAATTCATCTATATGTATATATATGTAATGGTAGTCGAGTGGGATGGTTTTATTTATTTATTTATATGTTCCATGATGAGGTGATCTATTTGAAGCTGTTGAATGGAGGAGGCATCATTTGATATTCCAATTTTATTATCCATCATATTTAGACATTTATACGATTAACAACAAACACACATAGAAAACGGCGATTAACACAATCACATAGCATAATAAACAGCAGCGGCGTTTCACATGACGAAGGCAGGAGGAGGGCGAATTTTCCCTGAAAACGGGAGCTTTTATATGAAGCGGCAACCGGAAGTTCCAAAATTCACATGACTTTTCTGGACGAACCTTGTGATTAGTGGAAAGACATACGATGATGTCTTATGTAACCTTACTTTAATTACGCTAAGCTTTTAATTTTTAAGAAATAATGGTATAATTATCCTGTTAGATGGGTAAACTAAAGTTAATCACTTACACGCAAGTCTTGAAAGGTCAGGACCATTACAAATACAAAGGCTGCATGAAAGATGAAACTAAAGTGAATTATTACATACATTTAAATTAAGCTATAAGGAGCCGCCCCACCCAGTATGGTGGTTGTGATCATCGAGTGGGTTCGGGTTCGAATCCCGAATAAGACATGGATGTATATTCGGGAAAAGAAGTCGGACTTTTGCCTGAAATGGATTCCCGTCTCGAATGGAAAGCAGCGCACCGATGTTCTATGCTGGGATCATCGTTTGTATATAAAGCCTATATTCTTCTGTGTTTGTATTGTAAGTTTTTGTTAATCTATCTCTCGTCCTTCGTATGTATCCCAGTATGAAAACGCACAGCAGCAATTTTTAAGGAAATATTTGAAAATTTGTTAAGTTTAGTATTCAATTCCCCTCTGGGTCAAAGGATGCAGTGTATATCTCCTAGGATTTTCTCATTTTTAATTTTATATTTCTTTTCATGCCTCTTTTAAAGAGTGCAATATGTTTTTAATAATTATATCTTGATATTTTCTTTCTTTAGGTATCCGGTTTATTTTTTTTATATATAAAAGACGTATCTATATTCTTTCGGCCCTCGTGATTTTGATGACAGAAAATTTGATGTCGCTCAAGACAAGTTACGATATGTAGATATTATAGAATTATTTACAAATATTCATTTTAAATATTGATTACAAGGGAGACATGATTTTTTTCCTGAATATTCACTTTGCTTTTTTTTTCAGATTTAGAACTTCTCTCAGAAAATTGCAAAATCGAAAGCACTCAATTAGCAAATATCTTTTTTTAGATCAATGTAGCTTGAAATGTTTTAAAACCACACGTACCACTTGCAATTCCCGATCTCATTTTTATAATTTGCTTAAAAAGAAAATTAACTATATTTTCATTTTTAGAAGCTGCACTACAAGTCTATACACTACAATTTTTAAAAATATCGTTAAAACAAATTAATTTTGAACAAAATTTAATAACTTTTTAAATTATAAAAAAATTCTGAAAAAAAAATTCAAATAAGATTGCATTAAATAACCAAATTAGCGATAACTTTTAATTATTTGAAATATTTAATTTACTTACAATGATGGTATTCCTTTTTTTAATTAGTGTGTGTGTATTTCCTCAATAGTTAAGTGGTAGCGCAGCACTCTACAATAAAGAAACGTATTCGGCTGATGAAGAAAAAAATACGGTCTCTTTTCGAGAATCAAAACAAAACTAAGAAATCTGAGAAAAAAGATGCAATATATTTTGTGTTGTTCTGTGTTACTTGCGTGTGACATGTTTAGTTGAATAAAATTCAAAGAATACCAAACTAAACTACTACACACATATTTTATGCTCTTAAAAGATACACGTTGAAGATCGTGAATATTTTTAAATAAATGTATGTTAAATAATAACTTAGCAGAACTGACATCACTCACAAGCTGAACAACCAGCTATTTAACTAATAATAATCATGTGTGTTCTAGGTTAAGATTCTAACATATTTTAATCGCTCTCTCTCTCTTACTCTCTCTATGTATACACACATAAGGATTTGTAAATATGTATATATTTATATAGTTATAACACACACGTTTCAAAGGAAGCATGGAGACTTTTCGGAAAAAAGTTTCTCATTCATTTATGAAGACAGCGTTTAAAAATAACTCAGGGAGGCAAACCTGTGTTTAATTTAGAATTGGATATCATATTATTTCTATATCCCAATCTTTCAGTTCACGTTTCGAATGGAGAGTAAAGCATGGGAAAGAAAGACTTTAAGCCATAAAAGAAAATGAAATCGGATTGGAATTTGAAGGTTGGATGATCTTTTCTAAGAAAGTATTAGCTGCTCAATTTTATACGCGAATGCGTACGGTGGGAAAATAAATATAAAATGAACAGAAGAAAATTT
The DNA here is from genome assembly GCA_019973975.1 of Trichonephila clavata. Classification (NCBI taxonomy): domain Eukaryota; kingdom Metazoa; phylum Arthropoda; class Arachnida; order Araneae; family Nephilidae; genus Trichonephila; species Trichonephila clavata. Next base: position 11,900 of record BMAO01032931.1, read on the forward strand.
TGCTTAAGTTGTAATTTAACCATCCTTACACACACACAAACAAAATATGTTTACATACACAAAAATTAGATAGAAGAGTTAAAAGGCATGATCCGTATATTGCTTAAACCATAGGTTCTCAACGCGGGCGATAACGCCCCCTTGTGCGTGTTTGAGGATTTCAGGGGGCAGTAAAAGATCCAGAGAAAATTGGGGGGCGTTGAGATGGCACGGAGGGGCTTGGGCAGATTAACCAAAAAAGACAACAACAAAAAAAGAACATGCTGATTATGTACTTTCAAAAGTAAACTTTACTACCGTTTTTTTTTTCTTTTTACCTTATGTTGATTGTATATATTTAAATCATTTCTATATCACATGTACGAAAATTCACATATTTCGTTAGTTCGGGAAGTGGATAAGAAACTTAAAACTTACATTACATTCAGATCTACAACAAATTGAATGATATAGTGCATTTTAATTTCTGTAGTGCACGTGTTGTCTTTGTCTGTGAGCAGTAGGAAAAATGTTTCGTCCACTGCATTTAATTACGTATATTATCCAAGAAACATAATTGTGTTAACCAGGAATTAACATGGGATTCTTTAAAGTGAAACTGTCAATTATATATTTATTTTGAAAGCAATAGTTTGTTATGAATTACTTCGAATCATCAAAACACCGCCTGTCTTTATAACAGATAAAATAAAACTTTTATTCCCCTCTTTTAAATGAAGAAGAAATTCGGTAACGTTTCAATTCCAACAATATCCTCCTTTGACTAAAATACATATTACACATTTCAATATATTTGAGGTAATAGCTATTTCAGATTAGCAAGTAAAAAAATTGGGACTTTAGAAAAAAATGAAATTAAAAAATGCATTCTATTAGTAATAGGATATTTTTTAAAACTTAACCCTCTTGTTTTTACCATGTATTATGTACACCCTTATTTCTCTAGAGTGGAAGGGAGCAGTATCGAAATATTTACTAGAGAAAAGTTCAAAAAAAGGTTGAGAACCTATGATTCAAACCTTCGCAATATTATATGAAATTAATGCCAGTAAGATGCAATGTTCTAAAACAAAGCATGAAGCGGATTTCTTGAATTGTTTTTTTAATTATTGAAAAAAATTGATTTATTTTTCAAATATATATATTTACACTTCTATTATATCACATACAAAAAAATTGCTTTCCTGTGTATCTGGAGATCACCTATGATGAGTGTAGCTGATTAAAATACGGCTTCGCGTTTGTTTCTCTTTCATTCTATATTCTGTAGTGTGGCGGATGAGTGATGGGAGTGAAATCATTATCTTTTTCTGAGACAGAGTGAAATCTGGCATCGTTGTTTACTGACGAAATGTGTAGGTGACGTCACCGTGAGAAAAGAACGGCGGTAATTTTTAGTCCACTTGTGCAGAAAGCCAGCGTCGGTAGCTTCGATTGGTTTTTTTTTTTATTTGTTTCATAAATTTTTATCGAATTCATCTCTCGATTAAATTGCAAGAAAATTTAAAGGATCTAGTTGTAGCAGGTATGTTAAAATTTTATTTCTACAGTTCTAATATTATGTGTGTTTTTTAAACTAGTATGTACAAATGTCTTGCATACGCTTCTTGTCACATTGAAAAAGCAACACATTGTGTAGATTCTTTTGCAGGCATATTTTTAATGTATTTTGAAAACTTCAAATTGAGTTACAGACAAAATAATTCATTATAAAGTCAATATAAACCGGTTTGTGATTTTCTAGATCTAAAAATGTACCTTTAAATTTAATGTCTTTTTTTTCCCTTGGCAACAATATACAAGGTTTTTATAAATATAATGTAATTTTGTTCTTAGAAATGAAGTATTTTACAACTTGTTGTGTGGACTTTGAATATTTATTTTTAAAGTAATTTTAAAACTTTGTGTTGAATATCATACTTAATTAAAATACTTAGTTTTATGCAATAATATTCTTGATAAAATTGTATTAGTTTCAATTTTAGGGAAAAGAAACCAGAAGATAAAACTTCCAAATAAATCATAATTTTGAAACGAGAGAAACAATGTTTCCATTTCGCCGTTTTCATGTGTAGAATGTTTAAGTGTGTATGAAATGAAATGACTTAATATAATTAAATCCAAATTAAGCAGATTTTGTTGATATCGACTTTAAAACATTCTTTTCACTAAATGTTATAAAAGGCAAAATGTTCTATTTTTATAAAAGCATTTTTAATATAACATTTATAATCGTGTATCCGAAATGTTTGCCTTTCTGAAATGTTCTGAATTTTCCAAATTTGTAATATTAAATCTAACAAGAAATCAACGTTTAATAAAAATTCTTAGTTTTGTTTTTGAACAATATTCCAGCTTATGTGAATGCTTTTCAATTTTTCCTTCTGTGCTTTGAATGGATAATTACTTTTCATTCCTTTAGAATTAAAGGAATTTCGAAGTTACAAGTAAAAAAAATTTAATACATTTAAAGACTTGATTGATTTATTTTTTAAAAGTACGGTAACTGATTCTCTGAACTGCAGTGGAATTGATTTGGCAGTGTTTGTATTTGCTTACAAAAATTTATCGTATCGACTAAATTTAATGTATATATATCCTCTATAAGCATACGAATCGCTAATTTCAGAGCCCAATTGAAATTACTCGCATCTAACACTAATTTAAAAAACTCCAAAAATAAATTTCACTTCAGACGAAATGATTTTGTAGATCCAACGTAACATTACAAATTTGCAACTAATTTCAGACTAAAAAAAGTAAACAATAAAATGAATCATTTTATATTATGTAATCTTGCTTATTTCTGATTTTGCTGTATTTATTTAAATATTGCTGGTTCATAAAATGGATATTGACTGCAAGTCCAGTAAGAGCTAATTTGAATGCGGCATATTTTTTTGTTTTATTTTTATTAAGGAACATTGTACTGTACAATTATTTTATTAATATTTGTTTAAATGAGTTTTATTTTAAAAGATTGTTTCATTTGATCTATTAAGATTTTATTAAAACTGTTTATTGGTCTATATGTGAAGGTTCAAAATGGAACTTTATAATAGACTTTGAACTAATTTTTCATTGAAAATTTACATCTAAACGAGAAGTTTGATCTAAATTCAAAAATCATAAAAGCTCAATTGTTTTGTTCGCCAGGACGCAAATAATATCTGTACATAAAGTTAAGCATAGTTAAAATGCATTTATAAAAATGTCTGGCTTCACTATAGTAAGAATATCCAATTACCTGTTTAAGAATAGGTGACCTTCCGTAAATACGGAAATTTGGCAATCATTTTATTGAACATACTGCAATGTGGTAATAATAGAATCGATTACTTTCATAAATAACAAATCCAAAAGGTTTAATTTGATATTAATTGCAACAGTTATATTTAAAACTCTAAATTTCCTTAATTTCTTGTCAATATAACAGACTATGTAAAGCATCAAGCTAGATCACCGATACTCAACCTGCGGCCCGAGGGTCGCATGTGGCCCAGCGGACCTTTCTGAGTGGCCCGGTCATGGCTCTTTGCACTAACAAATTCAATTATTTAAGAACAATGCATTAAAAGTTTAATGAGAAATTCTATAAGTCAAGCAATCAAATACATCAAATTTGCTGTCGTGCTTGTACGAATTGCGGGATAAATTTTTCTTTTTGTATTTGTAATGGTTATAGTGATAACAAATAACAGGGGAGTAGCGACTATTTTATGGGTGAAGTTAATTTTTAATTAATCCTCATTTCTTCCAAGCGAAAAGCGTTTAAGGAATATATGTTGCTTCAAGACAATTGGGATTTTGACTATTTCATTAAAAAAACTTGGATCAATAACTTGTTTGATTTGTCATGAAAATGGTATATTTAAAAAATATAGTTTTATACTCGTCACTATATTACTAATCACAAATCTTTCAGTGGATTTTTATCTTGGGCTTTTTCATGATGAGATAAATTGGCTTTATTAAAAAGAAATCTTTGCAACAGCAACACAATATTTTATCGGTGGTAATGTTATAAAATGCAAAGGAAACACAAGCATCCTATAAAATTTGTTACATTACATAAAATTTTAAGCATAGAGGAAATTGTTAAGGATAAACATTTGAATTGATACAGAAAATGTTAGTGTTTTTTAAATGTTTTCGATGTACTATTTAATAAATTCAGTTATTTGTTCAGATATTTTTTTTAGTAAAATCAAAAACATTTCAACAAAGTTGAAATAAAAATGCTCAAACAAGTCTGAATTTTAAACTAAATTTCAATCTAAAATTTGAATATTAACTCTTTGCTACCCCATCCTACATTTGATAAATTGATATATAAAATAAAAATAAGTGTTAAAAGAAAAAATCAAATTATCAAAATACATGGCAGTTTTGTTATTGATAGAACAAACTAGGGACTTGAGAAATAAATCCAAATTTCCCCTATAACTGAGTAAAAAATGCATGAAACCTATTTTTTGTGAGTTGAGTTTGATAATGTTAAAAATAGTTTTAAAATAAAATCCAAAATTATTATTTTTAATGTTTTGATCAATTTTCCACGTTTTAAATGTCCATCTTATAGCGTACCCTCCATTAATCCTTATGCTGCAGCCTGCGTGAAATAGTTGTCAAATGTAAATGGCCCGGTTGAAAAAAAAGGTTGAATACCCCTGATCTAGATAATTTGTTCTTTGAATAAAGCTGATTCAAGTCTCGGATCTAATTTTGCTTTTCGGAGGAGAATGACCGGAGTAATTGGCTGAGAAATCAAAGAAATCATAAAGTATTCAATTTTATTGAGCTATTGAGGTAGATGTAGAATTTTATTCAATCGTGCCTTTTCAAAGACTGTTTTTAACAAATAATTTAATTAATTGGATCTTAATTTGATTTATTAGTTTTCATGGAACTTTCAAATATAATAGTTCGAGTCTCATTTCATTTCGAAATAGAACATTACTCATTAATTTTCCGTAGAATTGTTCTCTTTTAAATTACAGGATTCTCTTGCATATATATAACAATGGTTTGGTTTTAATAAAATAGTACGATATTTTAGTAAAATGAATCAAATTTGTAATGCATTTGGGTTCGGGATTCGAACTTCATTGTTCAGTCGGTGTGACGCATGTTGAATTTATTAAAACGTCAAGACTTCATTTTGGAGTAAAGGGCAGTTTGATAGTGAGGAACCAGCTGGCGTGTCCTTGTGACTTAACTGTAGATCAAAATTACGAGATTCATCATCAATAACCCTCGATGAGATATTGATAAAAATTACTCATCAATGAAATACACTCAATTCGGATCTGTGATGAAATGATCCCTATTGATAATCTTTGTGATGAGATAATTTGGCAAATGATAATTTCATTTAATGTTAGTGATTTTCCTACGGATTAATGATCGTAATGTAGATGAAGTATATTCAAAAACAAATTTACTAAAATTGGATAACACAGCATTTTGATTTAAATTTTGCATTTGTCGAATTTTTAAAGTTTCGCTGATTTGTTATAAGTATAAAATTATTAAAAATAATACACGCGAATTCAACGGATTGTTCATGATTACAATCGGTTAAAACGTATTGATATCAAAATTTATCATCAAAATTTAAATTTGAGATGGTTTTTTTGATAAATTTCCTCAATCTTAACATTTTAAATAAAGATAAGCGAATATTTAAATTTCTATTAAAATCCTGAAATTAATACAAGAACCGTTTACCTTTTGTAATGTCACTTATCAGTCAGAAATTTTCGTGTAAAATTTAGCAAGGATGATAGGATATTTTTCACTGCGTACCATTTCACCTTTTGGTTCATACAATTTCAGAAAAATTCAATTAAATTTAATTTTGATTCTGAATTGAAATTGAATGTAAATTTCTGCAGTAATCTGACCCGAGTCAGCATATGGAAATCCAAATCATAGCCATGATTACTGGAAACAATTACATGCGCGTTATACATATGAATATAGCGGATTCTTAGTGCAGCAAATCATTCAAAAATTTATTAATAATTAATTTTAAAGTTTCAACAGTAAAAAAATCCATTGTTACACTGTACTTTGAAAACAGTTATATTTACTCCAATTTACTTTCAAATATTTGTTTTGTGAATATTTAAATTTTACGGTTTTTCAAACCGTAGTACATGTAATATATAACACCTTAGCTCATAAAATGTCATGTTTTACATAAAAAGTTTATGATAAATATCAAAATATAGTGTACCTTTTAATAGTTCTTTTACTCGGTTTTAGGATTTGCGTAAACAAATGTGGGTATAACTTTTATGATAGAAATAATATGCACACAAAGGACAGAAAAATTTACAGCATTATATTGCATTGTTTTGTTTATCGGAATTCTATTTGAATAATAAGCGTGAAAAGTAAATCTTCACGATGTATTGGGGCTGTTTAAGTAATGTGTTGGATTCAATGTATTCATTTATTCCACAAAGAGTAGCATTTTTGTGGATTTTAGGCACGAAATTTTTCCTTTGTCTACTTAGTAATAATACTTCAACATGAAGTGCCTTATAAAACTATTCTGCTCACTTGCATAAACATTAATTCCCAAAAATAAATTAGACTACGCCGCAGATTTCGTGTTTTCTCTAGTGGAGCCAATTCCAGGTATTTTAAATATGGCTCCAAGTACAATCGAGTTGCTCCGAACCCAAATTAAGCCTAATTGACATAAACAAATGTTAATTAAAATTTATTCAACTCATTAATCCAAATACTTTATTTCGAAGCACTCATCGTCAAAGAGGCACTTTTTGTATGCCCAGAGAGAAAATGTAATTCAGTGTTGTCAATGGCATTTAGTCAAAGTATAAAATTTCAAGGCCCTTCACCAAATGGTATCCCGAAAGATAAGACCATGGTAGACGAGTGGTCATGATCGTGGACGACGTTGACGAATCGCGGATTAGAGTCCATTTGGTACTTTTATACCACTACCATGTAGAAGGGCTGATGCATTTTTTATTATTTCTAATGGAACTGAGGATTGGCGTTTTACCATTGCAGACCTAATGCATTCCCATGGAACTGGTATCTCTTTGGTGTGGCACCATTTAGGAGGTTTTTCAATCGCCACCAAGTAATTTTGAAGCCCAGTATCCTCCCCAAAGGGAGGCACCTAAGCTCTGACGATGGAAAACTTACTAGGAATTTAATTTTTCCATGAAGACCCAAGCCAAACTTGCATTCTAGAGATCTTTTGTATGCCGCACAATCATACCACATGGACGCTGTTGATTTTTTGCATCATGAAAATCCACCTACTTAGGCCGGGGTTGAATCCGCAAACATGGGCGTACAACACCAAAGCAGCTACGCCACCTAGCCGAAGCAAAAAATCTACTGAAACTCAAAATCCTTGAATAAGCGAATAGTGCCAGCTCCGGTGTAATCTTCGTTTTTTGACAAAGGTTCTAAATTACGAGGTCTGCTACTTAATTTGTGATGCTTCAATGTACGACATAAATCAAAAATCAAATCCCGAAAGATAGTAGTCAAAAAGAAAGATGGTTGTTTAATAAGCCGATAATACCTATGTAATGTTACAGTCGAACAAAATCAACTAATGTATCACAATCTCGTAACTATATGTCAATATAATGACTGAATTAATCTCAAGGGCTAGATAAAACATTCGCTCAATCACATTTTTTTTAATTAACAGTTAATATTTATTATAAATTTAGATGTAGGTATAGAAATTATAAATCTTATTATAGAATCTTCAAATACATCTTATATATAAGTTTATTTTGCTCATTATATATCCATAAATATATTATCTTTAATATTTCGCTAGAAACACAGTATCCAACACATTTTCAGATTTTAATGCATTTGAAATGTGATTCACAATTAAACTGGGCTGTAAATATACTTTATTTTCACGCATTATTGTGCATTAATACATAAATACTTTGTCATTCATTACTATTCATATTTAGTGAAAAGATATTTTTTATCCAAACTTGATTAATATTACATTTATCTAATATTTTTTGTTATAAGTCGCATATGTTTCCAACTAAAAGAAAATAAAAATAAAATAAATTCAGTAGGGCAACAGCCCATTGGAGGGCAAATTGTGCCCATCTCAAATTTTGTGACCTTGAGCGCTGAGGTGCATGGACAAATGTTCCAGTCAGGTGGTCGTCTGACGTGAAACCCCAGTGTCCCAAGCAAGCTTGGTACTCATTTATCAACCCACTGAAGGGATAAAAGCCGAGTCGACCTTGCCCAGCCCGAGGTTTGAGCCCCTGACCTATGGTGTGGAATCTCGATGCACTATCACTAAGCCTCAAAAGAAATTAAACTTCCATTTAATCTCAAAGTTATTGCTAGTTTTAAAAGAAAAACGTATGGAAAAAATTTGAGTTGTATAATTGCTGGAGTTTTTTTCATTTTAAGAGAATTTAATTCATTAATTCATTCAAAATCCAATCCATTTCTGCAGTAAAATATTTCTAACCCAAATGACTGTAATCTTTTATTTTAAGTTTGTAGAAAATACATTTATCGAAATATTCAATGCTGCATTTCCCCTACTTTCAAAAACATGTTACTCGCTATGCATATCACAATAAGCCGTTAATCATGTAACGCCGTTGACCCGTTTGTGTTCAAGTGACTAATTTATGAAACCTTCTAACATTGTAGACACTATTCTTACCCATTCTTTTTAAGGTGATGCATCTTAACCAAATACTTTTCTTACTAGTCACTCTTCATTTTGATTGATAAAAGAATTTGTTGAATTGTAATGAATTCAAATTCCTTACCACCTCGATACAACCCGTTGTTTATGAATATTTGTTAAAAGGCTTTGGAGAATGGAATATATTTTTAATAAACACTAGTTAAATGAATCTCTTATTAAAAATTCGCATTGTTTAGTTTTATTTCCAGTGTTAAATGCGAGATCTCGCGGTAGTTCGTGTTAAGATCGCAAGATTCGTAATTATAGGTTTTGAGTTCGAATCAATGGATTCTGCGAGCCAACTCGATTTAATTAGTCATAAAGTCATAACATAGAATCAGACCTAGATTTTTCTCAGGGCCAGTTTGTACCGTGGGTTATGGCCAAAAAGAGCAATTAGTAAGATATAAACAAATACTTGCATGAAAAAATTCTTTCATTTTTGACTACAGTCGCTATTTTATATTTATTTCAAATATATGCATTTCTCAACTATTTGGACTTCTAAAAACCTACAGTTTAGAGCATAGGTTCCCATCCTTTTGAATTGGCGCCCCCTTTTCTAATAAATATTTCGCGATATCGCCTACTTTTCTAGTCAATATTTCCACACCGCCGCCTTTTCTAGTCAATATTTCTGTACCGCCCCCTCCCACTCTAGATAAGAGTGTACATAATACATGGTGAAAACAAGATTTAAGTTTCAAAAAATATCCTATTACTAAAAGAATATTTTTTTTAATTTCATTTTTTTCTAAAGTCCCAGTTTTTTACTTTCGAATCTGAAATATCTATTGCCACAAAGATATTTAAATGTGTAATATTATATATTTTAGTCATAGGTAGGATATTGTTGGAATTGAAACACTACTGAATTTTCTTCATTTAAAAGAGTGGAATAAAAGAATTTTTAGATTACCTATTATAAAGACAGGCAAGGGTTTATATAATACGAAGTGATTCAAAATAAATATATAATTGACAGTTTCACTTTAAAGAACCCCATGTTAATTCTCCTGGTTAACACACTTAATTATGTTTCTTGGATAATATACGTAATGAAATGCAGCGGACGAAACATGTTTCCTACTGCTCACAGACAAAGACAGCACGTACACTACAGAAATTAAAATGCACTATATCATTCAATTTAATGTACGTCTGAATGTAACGGAATCTTTTTTTTAAGTTTTTCATCCACTTCCCGTACTAGCGAAATATCTGAATTTTAGTACATGTGATATGGAATGATTTAAATACGTACAATCAACATAAGGTAAATAGTATTAAAGTTTGCTTTTGTTTGTACATAATCAGCGTGTTTCTTAAACTTTTGTGGTTAATCTTCCCACGCCCCTTCGTGCCATCTCAACGCCCCCCTGAAAGCCTCAAACGCCCACAAGGGGGCGTTATCGCCCACGTTTAGAGGGTCCGATGCATATTAAATCTGTCGACAATTCAGTATTCACATTAACGTGGTGTGGAAGTTTGGAAAGAGGGTTACCAACTGAGGTATCGTTCTCGTTATTTGACCATGGCTCAAAGTTGCGTGACCTGTGTGCCATTAGGTGTTGTTGCTTCGAAGTGTAACGTTAGTAAACATACTTGAGAACAAAAAAGAACTTAATTTTTTAAAAATAAATCAACCCACTACCTTTAAATTAATAAAATATTATACATTAACTTTTAATAGGGTTTACAGAATTATTCAGTGCATCTATAGTGCATAAACCCAATTCTTCCTAACTTTGGAAATTTCGGATGTAATATTAATTTGGATGTTGCCTTAATTATCTATCAATGTTTTGAGACTAAGAGATCCATTGACATCATTTAAATCTTGATTTATTTTAAAAATCACCGCGCGCAGTTTATTTTTCGAGACTAATATAATACTCTTCAGATATAAATCTATCCAGGGAAATTTTTTTTTATTCTACGCCCGTATTCGGCACCTCTACCATTAGTCGATGAGCAGCCCAATAAAATGATGACGAAACATAAGAATTAAAATTTGCCTCCATAGAGTTGTCTACAAGAAACTTTAAAACAATGTGGCAGTGTTTGTGGTGATCACCAACAATTTCACCCTGGTTGCACAGAGGGCAACAAGCAGAATCCTTTACTCCAATGCGATGTAAATGCTTTTGCAAGTAGTCATGCCCAGTAAGTAAACGAAAGCACGCAACTCCAACAGGTCGAGGCAAGGAACTGGGGACTCTACCACTTTTGTTAAACAAGGTATTCCACCTTTTACTTGCAGCTTCACCATATAGGGAGACTCTATTAATTTGCAGTTTACTGTAAATGATACTTTTGATGTTGCGCAAAGGCAAGGGATAGTTAGGTTGGAACATGAGAGATCCCGCTTTAGCATGCCTATCTGCTTTCTCAATTTCAGAAATGTTAGTGGCTGGGAATCCACTGGAGGGCAATTCTTTCTCTAGACTTCGCAAGTTCAGTTAATTTCATTTTACAGGAATAACTAGCGCGTTTTCATTACATCTTGAGTTTATGGGAGACAAAATGGCAGCTTGAGAATCTATATAAAAATATAAGGAGAAAAATGTACTATATATACATTGCTCTTTATGTAGGCCCTTTTGGTTATCAAATGACCCGAGAAAAGGACTCGGTATAATTAAGAAATATACATTACACTTTGAGCGATTTAAATGATAATGCTATAACACATTATAAGAAATGTAAAGCAGGTTTAATAATGGTATACCTCTGCCGCAATCAATTTTTGGAACTTCTTAAATGTTTCATTAGTGAAGTACATGCAAACTTTGTCATTTTAAAACAAATTAAAGTTTTTTGATTTTATTAAATGTACTTGAAAGGGATCGAATTATACTGTCCCGAAATTTTGTGATTACAATTGTATATTTGCATTAAATTTCATACGTATTGATTTACAGTTTTAATCAAATATTTTTCCCTTTTAATACTGAACCGAGGTTGAAAAATATAATGCTACAAATGATTTTATAATATTTATGAAAAGGAGTGTTGAACTCTCAACCCTGTAGATTTTTGAAATTGCTTTCCTATCAAACAATAAAACTGTACACAAATATGACAGATAGTTTTGTTAATTACAATTTTGTATTGCATATCGTGTCATTTTAACTCCGAAGAAAAGTTCCATTTCATGCATGTGCTTTGAAGCGGTTAATGCAAGTCACTGACAATGCTAACCAATAGGAGAGTAATGTATATTCTATGTCAGAGGTCGGCAACCTTGTAGCTGTGACGCGCCAAACCAATCTACTAATGATTCAACGTGTCACTCAGAAAGACATTTTTGAAACAATTCGATTTCTGTGATAATGCATGAAGAATTAAAGAACAGAGGTCAATAATTTAGATTTACTACTTTATTATATAGTAATTTTGCATCATGTAAAAATATTGTGACAAGAATAAACAGCATAAAATATAACTAACTTCAACAAAACAAGAATTTAAAATTGTACACATATTGCGTATTTTTAAACATGTATATTAAAATAAGAAATAGACAACGTAAAATATAAGCATTTCCCTTCACTAGTTAAATAAAAAGATAAACTAAATTTTAATACTAGCCATGTACCTGCACCGCTCTATTTCATATTGAAAAATCAGGGGTATAATGTTACTTTCAATTTGATACGATTCTGAGCACTCAGTTCTTAGACAATTTCTTTGTAGACTCGAAATATTTTTCACGTGAAGAAAGAATTTTTACTTGGATATGTAGAACCAAAGCGGAAAGCAGAATTAAACTTTCTCTCTTCAAACAATTAAATCTCTCCAGCAACAACATTCAATAATTTACGAAATAGGTGTGAATTTATCTTTAGATTATCTTTCAGATTTTTTCGCGATTCCGTAAATGTCCATAATTCTGAAAATATTTGTCAAATAAGGTCCATCACAAATTTATCAACTTCCATCCACTCAAAAATTGACAAATTCGAGGAGTAATGCAGAGGGCCATTGAGAATTTTCCTGCGTGCCCCAGATTCCTGACCCTTGTTTCACGTTAGATAACAGAATAAGAAATTTTAACGCTCTTCAAATACATTCCCGAGTTTTTATGCAAATCATAAATATATCCTTAAATAATATAATAAAGGTAAAACACAAGTTACAAAATCGAGTTAATTTTCTTAAAACCTTATGGAGTGTGATTTACAGGAATACTTAAGTGGAAGTTTGTCTTCTGACTTCAAATTAATTCAGATGCAAATTTTCAAAATTTATTAAATTTATTCTTGGAAGCAATTTTAGTAATAAAAGCATTTTTTAGAAGTATAAGGGTTGCCCATATGAAACAACTTGGACAAGAGTTCAATAAAAAGAATGATTTTATTCGGAATCAAAAGAAACTGGTCGGGGAAGGGGGTGTATTACAGTTTCCATCGTTTCGGCAGCAGGTCAAAGTCTTCAATCTAAGAAGAATGTGATTGATTTTTTTGAGGAAGTCTTGCCCAGCTTCCTTCATTTTATCCAAATTGAAACGTAAAACTGTATTAAGTGACCTAAAGGCCTAAAAGTCACAGGGTGACAAATCCAGACTGCACGGTGGGTGTTCTAACATTTTCCAACGGATTTTTTTAATGTTGCCTTGGTTTCACGGAAGATGTGTGGGCGAACATTGGCATAGAGATCCGATATCATTTTCTGCCCTTCTCTAAAAACTTTACTCCAACTCTTCCAAGGCCGCGGTGGCCGAGTGGTCTAGGCATCGGATCATGCTAGCATGTCATGGTTCGATCCTAGTACCACTAAAGATCCGCCGTGTAGGGGAGAGATGCACGTTAAATCTGTCGAGAGCTCAAACGTCCTCCCGTTGGTGTGGTGTGGTAGTTAGGAGAGGGGGTGCCAGCTCAGGTGTCGTCCGCGTCACTTGACCGTGGTTCAAAATTACGCGGACCGTCGCCAAAAGCCCTCGTGTTGCTAATCAGTGCGACGTTAATATTCTCTCACTCACTCACCCAACTCTTCCAAGGCATTCGACCTAAACAGTACTCGCCATAGACTGTCACAATTCGTCGATAGATGTCTTCATTAATCTCACCTCCTGCAATCAGAAACCATACCACCTCACGTTGCTCTGATCTAGACGTATCCTTATAATGCACGACTTTATTTTTGCTTAATTTCCTCTACCACTAATAGGTTTCACTGTTAAATATCATATGCGGTGTAGACTTCATACCGTCCTTCGTGTCCCTGTTTGGTGACTCTGCTATAGTTGCACTCATTTAGACGCAATCGCGTATGTCCACTTTTCATTTGGGTGACTCCTGTATTTTTAAATAAATTTTTAGGATTTTATTTCAACAATATTTTTATCATGTAAGGCTTTCTGATCTTTGAAAATATTTTAATATTTCGAGGTTCAATCACCAGTAGTCCATTTTGCGTCCCTGGAATTTGATACCTAATCAAAGACAATTTCTGTTCATTAGGTCTTATATGACCTTCCCCTAGATCCTCACAACAGATGTAGGCAATTTTGAGTGAGGTTATTCTCATTGGACATAGTTCTAAATCTATAATTCAAGTTGGAAATTTTAGTGCCTCAATATAAATTAATAAGTATAAATGTATTTAAATGCATTAAGTTCTATTGATAAGTTAAATAATTGTTACAGTTATAAAAAAAAATGGCTCCATTAAGATTGAAAGTTTTCGTCATTCAAGATATATTGGATGCACTTTTAATTAAAATATATGTACAAGAAAATGCTCCTAAATCTTATAAATTTTCATTTTCATCACTTAAAAAATTGCAACTATTCTGACAAGCATGACAATACAATTGCTAACAAATGGCCTCGTTTTTAAACTTTTTAATTTTTTTTTATTACAACATTGATTTCTTTGGTTAATCGCCATATTGTATTTTGTTGTAAAAATAAATGTACCAATAGGATAACAATGAGGAAATCAATGTGTTAAATATTACTTTTAAAACATTCTTGCACAATGTTTCTTATGGCATTGTATTTTCGTTTGTTTCTACACATTACTTCATTTGTTACCACTCATTAGTTTGTTGCAATTGTAAAACTTTAATGTAATCAATGTGCAGCAAACATTAGTTTCTGGGAAAGCACGAACATTTAAATTTTTATTATAATAAAAAGTATTATAAAAGTCTAAATTACATAAGAGATTTTGTTTTTCATTTCGTAATTGTAAGAAATTAATTTTTTAAGAACAGGATTGTATTACTGTATTTAAAACTGAAAATACGAAGGTAAGGTGAAAGTTCCCAGTCTGACAATGAAAGACTGCGTTTTCCAGTTGAATTATTTTACTTTTGTACATGACCTCTTTTGGCTTCAACACACTTGGCCCAGCGTTTTTCCAACATCAGTATAACTTCCCGGGAGTGAGAATCTGAAGGACTAGGAAAATATTCATAATGGCCCTATCGACTTTATTGGACGCGAAGCGCTTCCCAAAAACAAATTTCTTCAAGTTTGCGAACAGATGGAAATCTGAGGGTGCCAAATCAGGAGAATAGGGGAGGGCCGAGCAAATTGTACTCCCAATCTCAGTTTTTTCCCATTGCCTACTCACCCTTGTGTACAGGTGCATTGTTCTGATGAAATGATTTTTTTCTTCAGCCAGTCCTCTCCTCGTGAATTTCAGCATCCAGCTAGTCAAGAAAGTTGGAGAAAGTCGCCTGTAATTGTTCTGCCTTTTTCAGAATAATCAACAAAAGATTCCTTTCGCATCCCAAAACTTTCTGGACCTGACCTTTCCGGCAGATGGATCGACTTAGCTTTCTTTGAGGCTGACTTTTCCCCAATGCTGTGTGACCGCGGTAGCTTAGTGGTCAAGGTAACGGACTCGCGGCCGGCGTGTCATGAGTTCGAGCCAGTACCGCTGAAGACCCACTGTGTAGGAAAGCGATGCACGTTAAATCTGTTGAGAGCACAAACATCCTCCCGTTGGTGTGGTGTCGTATTAGGAGAGGGGTGCCAGCTCAGATGCAATCCTCGTCACTTGACCATGGTTCAAAATGATGAGGTCCGTCGCCAAAAGCTCTCGAATAGCTGAACAGTGTGACGTTAATATTCACTCACTTACTCACTCTGGATCAACTTGGCGCAGCTTAGCCAAAATTGGTTCTTGCGCCATTAACCGTAACACTCACTCATTCTAGATTACTTTAATTAATAAAAAAATCATGAGAAAGATTACAACGATTTCATTTTTTAGTGAATTGATAATAAATTAAACTAGATCCCTAAAAAAGTAGATGTAAATAAAAAAAAAAGTTGAAATATAGGTTTTAAAAATAATTTTATAATTACAAATAAACTTCAACATTTGTGTTGAATAATCATTTTTTCATTTTGATCAAGAGGCAGAAATTCCATCTGTTCGATTTATTTGGGTTACTAATATGTTTTTAAAGTACTTCGTGTATATAGCTTTTGAACATGATAAAAATATATTCTATTTTTAAATTTATAATTTGGGGAACTTCCTGCTGGAACATGTCAGGAGTGTTTAAAAGATGCTTATTTTTCAAGCATATTTAGCTACAGAAGGGAAATTCTTTACGTGCATCACTTCATCGTTGTGATTTTGCGATAGAAACAAGATTACTGCTGTAGGTAAAAATATTTCAGAATTTTAACTGAAGTATAGATGCATAAAGTTCACACATATATATGCAATTTTAAATAAATGTATCGTTTTAATGTACAACATTTTTCTAAGGAATATCTCATTTAAAACTATTTTTAAGGTACGTTCTAACACGTTAAAAATGACCAAATTCAGTCAAGACAGATATTTTTGTTTTTTATTTTATTGAATAGAGCTATCTTTTGACTTTACGAAACATACTTTGTTTTTACACTACCTAGAGGCCAAGTTACAATCAATTTTATAAATTTAGAAAATCCGGAAGTGGGTTTTTGATCTACCAGAAGTGGGCATTTAAATTGCTCAAAATTTATCATGGCGAGTCTGATAACTCAAAATATTACGAATGTATTTCTATAAAACTTTTTGAACCTGATATTTGCGTGTTTCTAGAGAATGAACTAAAATATTTCTTATTGTATGAATACTTTTTGAGTTATGGCTTGTTAGTTAAATAATGTAACATCATAAAAAAAATTTAACATTTCTTATGTTTACTCAATCAGCTTTAACATTTTCAAATTTTAATAAAATTAAAATTTTAGTACATTTTCTAGATAAATGCATCTAATTTGTTTTAGTAATACTTTTACTGATATGTTTATTACTTTTTTCTCTAACTGCTTTGAAGTTTTTCAAAAATATTGCTTAAATTTCTCTTATAATTGTGATTTTTGAAAAATTCCGGTAATTTATTTTAAATTTTGATAGTTAAATAGTAATATTTATTGGTATTGAGTCCTAAAAGAGCATTTATAATGTTTTAGTATGCTATTTTGTTAAAGTGCTCCGAACGTGTTTGGATACCTTAATGCGTAAATTTTAGCAACTGAAATTCTTTAGATGTTTTCGCATAACAAACATGCATACAGAAAGGAAATTTGTAAGTCTTATTTTTTTCCATATTCTAAAAAGAATTGAAAAATGCCTTATATATATCATCCGGTACTCATTTTAATTAAAACATTCTTTCTTCTCTCTATTTAATTCATAATTCTGAATAAATCGTAAAAACATAGATAAGATTGTTTTTAAATAAAATTTTAAAATGGTTATAGGTTAAGTTCAAGTACAAAAGATTTTACAAAAACTATTTTGAATTGGATTTTCATTGGAATAAAATAAAAATTCAATGTTTGAATTAATGCTTTAAATCGAAATACCGAAAATATTTTATTTGAACATCAAGCTCATTTCGTAAAATATTGACTTTTTTATTATTCCTTTTGTTTTTTTTCTCATGACTCTCGAATCTTAGTTTATACATTTTCATATTTCTCTTTAATATTTATTAAAAAATACAATTTCTAAATAAAGTTGCGAGTTGTACACAACATAAATGTTTAAAGAATAAACTAATGTATGTTTAAATATATTTGATAAACATCTTTTTTAATCGATACGGATTTCTATGCTATGTTAGTGAAATCTAACCAGTTTTCTAAAGCTATTATTTTGGTTATATTTGTAAGTACGGTTTTATTCTATGTTCTTTCGGTTCTTGCCTCTTGTAATTTTGATTAAGGTTCAAAATTATGAGCTTCATCGGCATTAGCTCTTGTTTTAAGTGCGAAGTTAATAAACACTCATTCCCTCTCGCATTTCGGCTACTTTCATGGTAACTTTTTTGCCACATTAGGTAAAAATTAAAATAAAACGGTTAAAAGCTACATTTGGGTAATGGAGTTAGATGAATCGGTCAGGAGTAGATTGTTAGACAAGAATGTAACGCCTCTGGGTTCTAAGCTTCAAAAGTTACCGCTTCTAGAAGGCTATACGAGAGGTCTATTTGTAAAAAGATCTTGGGTACCTATAACTTCTGGGTGGAGTCGAGATCAGAGCAGGAATTATCGACTGTTCTATTCATTGATAAGCACAGGTTCAGACCAATCACTTATCGACGTATCCACACATTTTGGATTTTGGATGGAACAAGTGACCCACAAGAAGCTCTCCAACATTCTAGAAAGACTAATACGGAGGTGGAGATTTGATATCTGGGCAGGCAAGTATTGTAAGGGCATTTCGTTGACAGATGCTCTGTGATTGCTGTAAAATAAAATGTTTAAGTCATATGTCTGTATGTGACTTTTAAGGGTTAAAGTTGATCCCGATTGTTCTTTTCATTTTTTCGGAGGGTAATCTTCGCCCACATAAAGCTTATCTAGCCGAAGAATTTCTAGAAAGCATGCTTATTCAACAGACTGGTTCCAAATAACACCCCAGAGTATATTTAGGATGATCCAGGAAAGGCATTTGTAACTCGCCTTCCCTTTCCTGATCCGTTCAAGACTTGTAAACAGCATTGCTTGAGGAGTTGTATAGACTGCCATAGGGACTCATAAACTGACTTCTTTCCAGCATGAGTTCCCATTGTGAAAACTAATACTAAAAAGTTACTTTGTTTGTTTTACTACATTCAGTGGCAATATAAGGAACTTCAATTGAACAAGTAGAGTCTTTAGACTCAGAGCATTGGAAGCTAAGCTGTTGTTCAAGTAGTTTCTTTGTAGGATTTTTAGCAACTTTGGTACCGTCTTGCTAGTTCCAACCTTCATTGATTTTTTTTCGCATTTTTTTACTTCTTTACAAGAAGTAACGTAAAATCCGCTCGGTGTGTAACGCATACTTTTAATACAAAAAAAATAAGGTCGAAATTTATGGGTGCGCATTATAAGCCGGGTATGGAAATGAGCTTTAGAAATAAATAAAAAAAAGATGAGCATAGAAAAAGACTTCTACGTAGATGGAAATGCTGATTTTTTTTTAAAAATGACATTCCTTTGGAACTTAAAGGATTGTAGTTCTTGAAGTATACTATTTTTTCTTCCTTCTAAAGCTTAGAATAATAACTCGAATAAAATATTTCAAAACATAAGAGAATTAATTGCACACGTACATTTCAGATCTCTTCGTAAAAAAAATGGTGCGCGTTATGCGTCAAATGTGCATAAAAATTAAAAAATGGAGCTTGTGAAAAGATAGGTGCTCGTTATACGTCTGATTTTACGATATATTTTTAGTTGGACCACTTGCAAGATAAATGGAAGGAAATTTCTGTGTCTTCTTGACGTTTTGCTGTGCATGGTAGGAAGTGACAGAAAATTTAAAATCACATGCTTTTGATAGAAGATCGGATAAGAAAAGAGCGCTTTCATGCGTAAAATAGATCAGATCGATTATCGATCTTATGATTACTATTAGGTAGAGAAATTTCGGTTCCAACTTTCTCGTAAGGTATTTCAATAGTGAGATAATCGAAATCTTTTTAGTGAAAATAAAACTGTTAAATAGCTCAATTCTAGCGGTTGCGAATCCCTTTCGTGAAATATTCTATTCATCATCTTACCCTCTTCAATTTAACCGATATTCCCCTAATTTTGAAATATGCTTAATATTTCTGGAGATAATCAGCGAAAAATGAAAATTCTTTATTTTCAGCACTAATGTAGCATTTGTAGAAATATGAGCTAAACTCTAAAAATTTTTAATTTTATTTTGATACACTACATCGGGGATGACAAACTCGCGACCCGCAACGTACATTTTTGCCGCCCGGTCAATATATCGAAACACAATAATATATAATAAAATAAACAGTCGCGTGGAACAAAAACAAGATGGGTAGAATTCGGTAAACTTTTTAATTATACTTTTTTTGCTATTAAACAAAATGCGTGCATTTATTTTGAATATATTTATTTTTTTAATATTTAAAAGAGGCGGCACTCTACTTAATATAAAATAGAACTTGCGGATCGTAACATTGAGATTGACATGCCTGCACTACATAGTGAAAAGAACCAAAGTAAAAATCATAAAACCGAACAACTAGTAAAAGTTTTAAACCTAAACACCAATTTAGACAAAGGTTTATATTTAAAGGCTATTTGGAATTTGAAAAATAAGAGAAACTTTGATATTTTCTAATTATTTGATTTTAGATTTTTTCTGTATGTCATTAAAATTACTAAAAATGCAAAAATTGTGGATAAATATCTTGCATTTGATTAATCCCATTTGTATATTTAAAACTGAAATTAAATGTTGATATTATATAAAACATTCGGATTAAATGAAAATCGCCAGAATATAGTTATTTGGCTACCTTTATTTGGCTTAGAACTTTCGCATGAATGATGTAATGCTCAGTTGTCTTTTTATATGTGCACAGTGACGTATGAGAGGGTTAAAACACCTCCCATTCACCTAGATATTTTTATTATTTAGCAATAAGTGGCGCTTTCATCTACGTGTTTTTATTCTTTCCATAAAAGTAGTTTGTGTACGCCACTGGGAGACCATAGTAGCCTTGTGGTCAAGGTCACGGACTCGTGGCTGGCTTGTCATGAGTTCGAACCTAGTGCTACCGAACACCCGCCATGTAGAGGTGGCAGCTGCAAGTTAAATCTGTCGAGGCTCGAATATCTTACCGTTGATGAGGTGTGTAAGCTAAGAGAGGAGTTGCTAGCTCAAGTGTCGTTCTTGTCACTTGACCATGGTTCAAATTATGCGGTCCTTCGCCATTAGCCTCGTGAAGTTTTATAGTGCGACCTAACTTTTTCTGTGTGTGTACGCCACTGTTTGTACACATTTTAATCTCGCCAATGTAAAATATTCTTTCAAATTCTGAAACTTTGTTTTCCTACAATTGCGAATTTCAGTAGCGTTCTGTTCTTTAGAATTCTCACGTTGTCACTGGGGAAAATACTAAACGTTGCTTCGTTGCTCTTTCGTTTTTATTACGTCTTTATCTTTATCACTTTTCTAATTTCCGTAAGATATTCATGGAATTAAGTTTTACTTATTCGGCTAATGAATGCGGTGCTTCAAGCGTGTTTATATTTTCTATTGAAAATCTGTTATATTATTCAAATCGAAATATTTTTATTTCTAGCAGCAACAATTGATGAATACATCATTCGATGAAGTAAAAACACATTTCGCGCCAATACACAAGAAGTAACAACAAATAAGGATCAATAAAACAAAAATTCGAAAACAGGAGTATACACACCATCAAAAAGTCGGATATCAGAATCGAAATATGTCCTCTAAAATAAGTTTTTACATTTAAAAATGTATTTGCGTTATTAATACAACTGCAAACATATTTGTAAAGTAAACTTTTTAATGTCTTTCAGTTTGGCATTTTCTGATTTTTTAAAGTCTAAGCTTGAATTCAATTCGATTAAGAGTTTTTAATTTATGATGTGATATAAAAATAAAATTGCAACGTTTACCGTTTTAAAACGTTGACAAGGATGCGCATGGCGAATTATATATTCCAAGTTCAGTGGAGTTATGTACACCCCCGCAACTCCCGCATCTTGTGGAAGGGGCAGGATTCTAGGAGGCCTAAAGCCTATGTTACGGTCTTGCAATCCCTTTCAAGATCCAGCTTGAAGCTCAAAACTACAGGGGGCCCTAAGATTCTCAGTTACGCCACTTTCCGAACCATATTTGAACACTCATTTTTTTTTGGAGTCTTAATAATTTTAATTAACCTTGCTCTACTCTCGCGCGCGCTTTTTATAATTTTCGAAAAACTGTGGCACACTTTTTTAAAAATTAAAGTAAAAATTTTACTCGTAAAATTTTAATTTCCAACTCTTGCAGCTCGCTGTGTTTTCTTCCATCACGGAATTGTTTTTATAATAGTACCTGCTGCCATCTATTGTATAAACTTATAACTAATTATAGTAAACCAGAAGAAAGCAAGTTTGGAAATATTTTGTAAATTTACATATATACGAAAAAAATAAGCGCTGCAATATCTATTTGAATTACACATGTTTATTAATTAAAAATGTTATAGCATTTGTAAGAGTTTAATTTGTTTCTTGATTAATGTTTACTGTAGCTCGAGGACATTATTTTTCGATATAGTTCGAACTTTCGTTTAATAAATGAATTTCGCAGCAACTATGCAACTCATAATTGAGCTTTGATTTGTAATATCTATTGCGTTTAAAGGGGATTCATTGAAATAAGGTGATATTGATTTCCTTTCAATTATAAATTTTAAAATGTTTATTCTGCTATAAAAAAACATTTTAATCAATTTCTTTAGATATTTAATATTGATTTCTCTTTTACTATTTTCTTCAAATTTGTTTACAGTAATGGCTTTAAAAGCGGGTAACTCGTCTCTAACAAAAGTGAATAATTTATATTGAAGATTAACTTTTAAATGTGGGGCTCAAAACCAACAAATTCAAAAATCTTATCGTCTATCGTTCAGTTCATATAAAACTATTGGTTTCTCTTTTAAGATTAAAAATTAATGCGTTTTCAATAAAAATTACGTTATTAGCATTCGCTTATAATTTGAGATAAATATTCAATTATATCATGCGAGCCGAATAGCCAAGTGGTCGCTGTCACGAATTGGTGGCTGATGTTCTTTTTGTTAAGAAATGAACTCTAGTTTAGTTGCAACTAAAGACTCGTCGTGTACGGTAGATATTCATTTTAAATATGTCGTGTG
Source organism: Trichonephila clavata (assembly GCA_019973975.1). Lineage (NCBI taxonomy): Eukaryota > Metazoa > Arthropoda > Arachnida > Araneae > Nephilidae > Trichonephila > Trichonephila clavata. The sequence goes on from BMAO01032931.1 coordinate 34,792, forward strand.
GATCAAAGTTCTCCCGTTGGAGCGGTGTGGAAGTTTTGAAAGGGCGTGAGAGTCAACCTCGTCACTTGGTTAAGACTCAAAATTTCCCCTTTTTCAAAACAATTATGTAATTATAGTAAAATGTTAGCATGATGATTAAATTTTAAAATATTTAATTGGATAAATTCAATCAGTACGTACAAAATTACTTTTTATTTAAAAAGGTATATATAATCTTTCTGAAATAGTTTTTTTAAACACAATTTAATGTTAATCTTTTTAAAAAAATCTTTTCTTGATTCTTTCGCAAAAAAAAATGTAATTTTACTTTAGTTTTTTGTTTGAAAAAAAAACTGTTTTCACTCGCTACGTGAAGTTTAAATTTAAAATTTAAAAAATGCGATTTGTACTCCGTGTGAAATTCTGCGTGGGCCTTTAAATTCGATACAAGTACATTTAATGGAAGCAACCTTGATTACAAATAAAGTACATTTTTCGTATACTTATAAATTTGAAAAAAAAATTAACAGAATTTATCCCAAAATGTAGGACTTTTAAAATTTTCTACGGAATAGTTTACAACATTATGGAAATTTCATTACAATCTGGATAATTTTTAATAAGATTCTCGTAAATCGCATGTTTTGATTTAACTTAAGAATTATAGGGATAAAATCTATTCAACTCTATGAATACGAGTCTTAAAGTGCCAATGAAGAGATACTTCCTTATGATTGAATAAGAATTGCTTAAAATAATTCTTAATCTAGTGAATCATTATTGCATAAATGTCAAACGGCGTAGTGTAAATACAAATGATGAATGATTTTCGTAGACGAAATAAACAATTGTCCAGATGATTAATTTAGATTTTACAGTGTTACTACGTATACTGAATGGGAAAGTGAAATGCATCTGCATTCTCATTCAGTAATTAAAGAAACTAGTTCAGTTGAAGAAATTAGATGAAACTACTTGATTTCTTAAGTTTTATTCATGCTTTCAGTAAAAATTTTATTTCGTTTATTCAAATCAAATATAGTAAAAATCACTGAACACGAAACTGAAGGGACTGAAATACTTTTTCGTGTTAAAGGATATTGCAAAAAAACCATATCAACAAAATTAATTTTATTTACATATGTATACATGCATATATTCAATAAAAATCAATGAAACAAAAACGTTCGCAAGAACATAAAGAAATTTAACGCACAATTTTCAAATCTTTTGAAAAATAAATCATTTGAGTTTTTGAAAAATCTAATGTTTTTCGTTGCATTACTTTTTTAGCATCAAATTGTTCGATATCGTCCATTTATTTTGTTATTCATTTAACCATTGGAATATGCGCCTAAACAACTAAATACTTTCATGACGTTCCTCATTTCGGTTGATGTGGTAACAGGAGCTGAATTATTCCTTTCATTTCCATCATCGGAATCTGCATCAATGATATTTTTTAAGCTTTGAAACAAATTCCAAAATGTCTGTCTGCCATAAAAAAAAATGGGGCTGTGCTCATAAGAAGGTAAATCTTTTCTTGTTAATAGATTTTCTTTTCTTGTTAAAAGAAAAAAATGCATAAAATATAGTTTGTCGGACCCGTAATATTTCGTGTCTTAAGCGTTTTCGCGTTAAACTTATTTCACTGTAGTTCATATGTGGTTGTTATTCTCGTAATTTGTTTGTCTTATGTTGATAGAATATTTTAACATACTTCATAAAAAATGTTTCATAAGTAATGAAATACTAAATAAGTAGCTTCAATTGTATTAAAATTATAAAAGGTTGAAATTATGCCATTTTGTTGTGTGGGGAATGAGAAATAAAAATTTTAATATCCTATAATTAAAATAACAAATTAAAATAAACGTGAAAACCTGTGAAAAAATACTTGTAATTTAATTTTTAAGCTTCATTTTTCTGGAGCTGAGACAATAACTGTTTTAAATGGTTATTCGGCAAGATTTTTTTTAAAAAAATGGATTGCAATTTGAGATAACTACACTATATAATCGATGTATTTATAAGTGATAATTTTATTCATGCTTAAATACTGTTTTAAAAACTTGATGCTTGTGATTTAGAAGCTACTTTTACATCTGAATTTAGAGTCACATCAAAAACTTATTTCACTTTACATCAAGCTTATTTCTTTGAAATAGGTCAGGTCAATAAGTCGCTATCATCTTCCATGAGAAGTTGAAAAGGATTACTTGTATATAAGCATTTAGTCATCTATATAATGAAATGTATCACATTTAAATTATATGTAGGTAATTTAGGAAGATGTTTAAATAATCTCATCTTTAAAAGTTTCTGAATTTCTATGGTTTTTTCGCTTAGTTATATTCATCTTTTCAATGGCTTTCAACACCATGCACTCCTTTTCATAATTAGTTTTCTAGTACTTCCTTTTTTAATATTATAATTAGGGAGGTTAAACTCTTTTATTTCTTTTTTAAAAAATGTTTTAAGCGAGTATGCCCGCACGCGCGTGTGTCAGAGTTGCAGGTTTGAATTCCGCCGTGTAGAGAGACTCAGTTTCGGTTTAAGCTCATTTCGAGCCCTGGGCGCAGGACCCTTTGGCACCGGCGGATCGAAATTTATGACCAGAAAATCTAGTTGAGTCCAGCTTATCCGGACCCCTGGGTGCCCTCCCCAAGCGCCCAATGGATAAATCGGCACTAGAGGAACTAATCCATGTTAAATCTTCCATACTTCTAAGTCCACATATAAGCGTATTTCGGAGAGTGGGGTGTCGGGTAGGGTGTCGTTCTTTTTACTTAGCTACGGTTACAAACTAAAATATTCGTTGCTTTAAGGGCAGTCAGTAGGGTGAAAACCTTCGGAAATCGATTTTGAGTTTTTGGTATTTTTAAAATCCCCAAATCAGGACCTTTCCAATGATATCATACTTGCCATTTTATTAATTAGAAGTATGTTAAAATGATTTTTTAAAAAATAATCGGCTGATGAGCCACGCCCCCTTTGACAGATAGAAATGTAAACATTGACTTTTTAAATCTGAGCTCTTCCAAAGCCCCTATCTGCTTTATTTATTCATACGCAATTAACTGTAGAATGATTGCAATCGTAACTGTTAGGATTGTTTGCCTATTTTGGAGCTCATACACGTTTATGTAGTTAGCATTTTAAAATTTCAATATTTATATATAAAATTTTTAAATTTTTAAAATTTTCAATTTTTAGTTACTTAAGATGTTAATTAACACTTGCTCATCCCTTAAATGAGACTATGCATTTTTGCTTAGCATGTTCCAACAATCGAGCACTTTGCGTTGATCCTTGCTTTAAAGCTCATCAACAATAAAAATATTTTTTTAAGTTTTTGGAATACATTAATATATATTTATAATTATTATGTTATAATCTTATCGTCTAAGTTTTTATTTTAATAATAAAGATTGATATTTAGTTTAATTTTTGCACTATATAAATTTTTCATTCATTCTTTCTAATAATTTCTAACTCAAATCAAGATATATAATCAATCTAAAATTTCAGCCCTAACTACGAGATATCTCGTAGCCGGCAGTTTTGGTACACACGCTTACCATCAGATATCTCGTAGCCGGCAGTTTCGGTACACACGCTTACCACCAGGTATCTCGCAGCCGGCAGTTTCGGTACACACGCTTACCACCAGATATCTCGTAGTTGGCAGTAAATGGGTTAAAGCAGCGGTTCTTAAACTTTCGATTGTCGCGGCCTCTCTTTATGTATCAACTTAACATCGCTGATCCCCCCTTCCAAGATTTTGAGCACCCCTCACTGACCCCGAACACTTGGCTGAGGTTCCCCTATAATTCTTATACTGCCTCTGCTAATACAGACTTTTCAAACTTCCTTTTTTTCCTTTAAGAAAACAAACATCTAATTAAAAGAATTACGTTGTAGTTGCAAACAACAAAAAAACTTATTGTTCTTGATCGAAATACATGTACTAGTAGAGTTTATTCATTGGAGTAATGCAGCGATACTCAAACTACGGGTCGCATGCGGCCCACCAGGCCCTTTTCAGTGGTCCGGTCATGACCCATTGCTCTGAGAAATTAATGTATTTATAAAAATTTGGTGGGAAATTTTTTTTAATAATCAAATATATCAATTTTGCTTTTTGCTGTAGTATGGGAGCGAATGGATATATATTTTTTTCTGATTAATGATAATAGAGTACAGTGAAGTAGCGACCATTTTATGTGAGTGAACTAGTTTTTAACTATCTTGCAAACGAAAAATAATCGAAGAAAATAGATTGTTTCAAGACGATTGGGAAGTTGATTATTTTGTACTGAAAAACAAGCATGGTTCAGTAATCGTTTGATTTGTCACGAAAGAGTAGCATAAAAAAAATTATTAATTCTCATGTCCCCCCCCCATTAATTCTCATGTTGCGGCCCGCGTGAAATAGCTAACATATGTATGCGGCCCAGCAGAAAAAAAGGTTGAGTACCCCTGGAGTAATGTATTGATCTAGTCTAAGATGGCACAGCTTCCAATATTTCTACGAGGCCTTTCAGAGTCTGTGAATAGAGGAAGCTTTAGCATTAAATGAGAAACCCTCGGGTGCCTCCTAGAAAGATGATGAGAACCCTCAGTTTAAGAATCGCAGGGTTAAAGAGATTTTCTGCTTTTCATCCCATTTCATTCCTTATTACAAATTGCCCTTGAAAATATTCTGAAAGAAAGAGGAAGAGTAGTCGTTTTACTTTATTATCACGTCTATATACTTTGAATGAGTTTTTGAAATAATGTTATTTTTTTAGTAAATTCTTTAATTATTCATTTGATAGAAAGTATATACTTACTTATTCGTGCAAAATTTCTTTTCTCCTGAATATTTATTTTCTATTTTGAAATCTACAATATAATCATTTTGTTTCTGAAATGACATCCAAAAATCCTTCACCGTGCATGTACATACATTAAAATAAATTAAGATTAGTTCTAGAGGTGTTAAATGAAAACTTCCTATAAAGTAGAAGGAAAAATCTTATTTTTTATCATTGACGTCAAAACCTTTTATAAGCGACCATGAAACTACTTAAACTTGTCACTCCAGAAAAACTACCTTATACTTTAACAAGTCACAGTATGAATAATGCCATACGAAAATGAAAAATGATCTGTGCTGTTTAAAAGTATGCTGCTATGCTACTTTACCACTACCTTGTGTAGAATTTCGAGTTAAGTAAAAATTTTGTATCAAATTAGTTTATATCAACTGTTCTTAAACTTTCGATTGCGGTGGGTCCCCTTTATGCATCAGCCTGATATCGCAGGCTCCCAAGGTTTTGAACCCCAACCCTCCTTCCTGACTCCCAACTCATGGCCGAGTGATTTATAAGTTCTTCTATAATCCCAAGATTGTCTCTGCTACTTATATAACTTTTAACAATTTTTTTTTGTTTAAGAAAATGTGAACATCTAATTAAAAAAAATTACGTTGTATTTATGGCTATATGTAGTTGCAAACAAAAAACTAAGTTGATATTCTTGATAGAAATACATGCTCTAGTAGTTTTTTTTTTTTTTTAACCATTTGGGACAATTCAGTGATCTAGTCCAGAATGGCCTATCTTTCAATTTTTCCACAATGCCTTTCAGAATTTTTAAGAGGAAATAATATTAAATGAAAGACCTTCGTGAACCCCTAGAAAAAGGCTGAGGACCCCGAGGATCGCGGACCACTGTTTAAGAGCTCCTGGTTTCTGTTAAAAGATAACTCCGAAATTGAGAAAATTAAGATACTTTTTATTCTATATGTATTGGAGAAAAATGACTGCCTCACTGATCACGAGATATCCTGAACTACTAGACCTTCAGACTTGGAATTTTGTTGAGAACAAATCCACTAAGGATGGGTTTTGCGGAAATTGAATCCCAAGGAGGGTTAAGAGGATGTTGTAGGTAGTTCAAAAAAGGGAATTTTTACTCGACATCTGCACATTTAAAATTCAATTAATGGGGGGTATTTTGTGGCGAAAATAGATTCCCAAGGAGTGATGACTATAAGGGTGTTATATTTAATAAAGTTCCCTTTTTGTATTTGCTTGATTCTTTAGATATCAAAAAATGCTTTGTTATTCTAAGTGTGCAGAAACGTCTTACAAAAACTCTTATTTTCACTTTAATGCGCAGATTATTTAGGTAATTAGCAGATTACCTAGGTAATTTGAGAAATGAAACAATTTTCCTCACTTTAACTGATCACTCTAAGTAATGTGCCGATTAACTGATTTTTGCACTTTTTAGTGGAAACAGATGAATATAAAAGAAATGATTAACACAAGTAGACGTGAACCATCAATTTATAAAGGATAGAGTAATAAAACACGAAAGACGGTTTTTATAAATTATTCGGATTTGATAAAATAAACTACCTTTTGTCTGTTTTGTGAAATGAAGAAAACTGTTTTTTCGATCGTGAGTAGGGATTGCAATATCAGACCAAAAATCCAATACCGGTATTCGGTATTTATTAAATCTTAGCAACGGTAGTAGAAATTATAGAAAAAGAAAGCACATGTTTTTTTTTTTGTTTTATTTGCTAGTTTTATTAGAAAGTTTTAATATCACAAAAAATTTGTAACATAACAGTACATAAAGAACCGCAAAAAAGTAAAGGAACATCTTATTTAAATCACAAAAAAAGTGTAAATATTACTATTCAGTCTGTGGTGCTATTACAAACTTTTTAGATGTGATCTTAAAAAACATAATGCATCATTTGTACTGTCATTAAGCCTGGAACATAATTTTGTGGGGAAAATTACCAGCTGTCGAAAACGCTCTTTCGACATCTACGCTAGTTGGTGGTACTATTAGCAACGTGCTATGTACTTTTTCCTAGTATTTATCTCTAAATCCCTCATCTTTAATTAAATCGATTTCTCATCGGATGGTTTTGGATATAGCTAATTCCGTATAGTATTTTGGTTTGTTGAAATTTTTTTAGTTATTGCGAATTCTAATTTTTGTTCAAGAGACTATTCCTTTTCACAATCGACATTTAGTGCCATCATCTTCGATAACTGTACCGAATTCTTCTGAATGTAGAGAGATTTGTGAGTAAACAATTTAAAGAATATTTACTATAAACTTAATCAAATTTGAATTGGTTAGTCTCCTTTCTTTTTCATTTTCATTCAAATTATGTAAACAGCTTAAGACCTTTTACATTTTGGTATACCTTTCTTCTGGGCGATTTTTCACTCATGAATTTAAAAAAATAACGAAATATTACGCACTTTCTTCACAACTACAACCTTTATCGCTACTCTTGATTGTACGATGCAACTTTATATTTACATCCTAATTACTTTCGCTCGTTAGGGAGACATAAAAACAAATGTTTACTATTTTGCTATGTTGGCGATCCTTGAACATATAATGGAGACGATTCAAAAAATTTCTAGTAAATTCCGAAGAAAACGGTATTTAAACTTGTGAATACCGGTATTACAAAATTGTACAAATGGCTCAAAATACGGGTATTGCAATCCCTAATCATGAGTTTTAGGATCCAATCAAGGTGCCTGAAAAACATCAATAATGTTCAATTTCCCAGTGTCTCGTGATATTTGACTTCGTTTTGTAACAGAAAATATGTATTTCGGACTTACAGGAAGAGAAAAAGGAATGCAATTCTAAATTAATGAAATCTAAAATTCAAATTATTTTATTTGAATTTTTCAAGAAAATCGAAATATATCGGTTTAAATTTTAATATTTAAGAAATAAAGGCTTTCAAAATGGAAATTTTGTTTAAAAAAATGTTAGAAAAAATAAGCTACCTCGAAAGTATTTCGTATTTGAAGGTCAGTGTCCTTGAAAGCAAATAATATCCTGTCGAAAGAAATATTAAGTCTTCATTTATCTGTTTTCAATTATTCTCCCGTTTCGCTTCCGAATTGACAGTTCCTACAACAAAGAAACCTTTTTGGAAATGAAAATAAAGCAGGAAAAAACTATAAATATTTGAAGTGCAAAAGTTCTTTTGATAAGCTTCGTTGCAACAAGATTGCAAAAACAGAATTATGTTTTTCAAGGTCAACTTTCATATTTTCAAATAAATTTTTAAATGTTTAGATAACAAGCAATTCTTAAAAGCGTGTTTTTATAAATATTTCCTGAAGAAAATACTATACCGTTTGTTTCATGCGTCCTCGTATGCACCGGTTAAAACAGAGTATAAGTTCTTTTTTTTTATGCAATAATGTTTTTTAGATGTTAGCCTAAAAATGGCAAAGACAAGAGTCGAAAAGTTGAGTTTTATCGATTTTTTTAAAATTTTTACTTTTTTGTTTTTCATTTTTCTTGAGTTTTTCGAGTAATATGCAAGTTGTATATGTCAACCAAATAAATATTAGTAATAAAATTGACAATTTTGTAAAATTTGTCTTTTTGATCCAATATTTTAAGACGACTTGTTACCCCAAAAATGACTTAACTATCGTTTATATATATATAATATAAAAATAGATATTTTTCTTTTCGTAACATTTAATGTGAAACTTAATGATTCAAGATGAAGGCCATATTTCGTCATCCATTTCATAAGCAAGTGTTACTGGTGCAGAATATGGAGATGAACTTTCTTTAATTATCCCAGCCTTCAATAATTCATTAATTTGACAATCGATTTCTTCCTGTTGTTTTGGTGACGTTTTATATGCGCGTAATGATATTGGTAATTCTGATGTCAGTCTCTCTATCTGAGGTTCTATCCTTATAGTTCCAACATAATATTCCCCTCAGGGGGCTCACCTTCTTTAGGTGAGTACGGGTGTCACAATCCCGAGGTGCCCTAGTGATTTTTTCCTTTTCCCACGGGGTTTACTGTCTTTAGTAAACATGGGCTTCACGAACCCGGGGTACCCTAGTGATCCTTCTCTATTTTGACCATCTTTCTTGTCATTCAATTAATTCTTTCTCTTCCCGTCTAGACCACAGATATTAAAACAAATGTTTGGCGCAGTATAGCCGAAATCGGCTCTTGCGCCAATAAACCCCAAAATCAATCAATCCAACATAATGTTTATCTTTTGCAAACACATCATCGTAACCTTCTAAAATTTCTTTTAGTTCAAAATTTTCTCCAATGCCTTTCGATTCCGACTTATCTTTGACTTCAATCTGACAATGTGTGCACCCGTTGTCAGCATCCGTCTCGGATACATTCAGGACATTGTTTTTATTTTTTCTCTTTTTCCTCGTAACTATTTTTATATATATATATAAATGTGTGTGTGTGTTTATTTAGTACTAATATTTGCATTATTATCTTTCGATCGATATATCACTTCTGCATGTCGGAAAGTTAGAAGTTGGATTGAATTTCATTTGAAAAAATGTAAATTAACAAATTAAACAAATTGACCATGGCCCCTTTTTAAAAAAAAACGAAACAAAATTTTTAAGTCAATTCCTAGTCAATACTTAGGTAAAAAAAAATTCATTTTAGTTACTTGTTATTAAATAGAATTCAATTAATATAAATATGTTGTTGTTACTTATGCCACCTGTCTGACATAGTCAGATCGAGGCTTACGAAATTAATCATGGCAACGGGCTAGAGCTACGCCTGTCGTTAGCCTAAGCTTTGAGCCCCTATGAAAATGACAGTACGATTTTGCTCGGTACAATATAAATATGTATATACACATTAAGTGGCAAAATAGAAAGGGATTTTCCTTGCAATTTTCCATTTCCTTTCTATATATGGTGTTGGACTATTTTTTTTTTGTTACTATTTATTCATTAATTTCTATTTTGTTAGAATAATTAAATTTATAGTAAAAATGAGTCACATTCTCAGAAATTAGGCCATCCCAGGTGGGATTCGAACCCGCGACCTTTGGATTCGAAGTCTTTTCGCGCTATCCATTGCGATACAGGTACAGAACGAACGATTGTCCTTTCTATATATGCTGTTGGGCTATTTTTGTTTGTTAATATTTATTCATTTTTTTAATTTAATGAACTAATATTTGAAAAAACCTTTAACATAGTGTCCTTCACAACAAGTTTTAAAAAATTTATTTGAACTTGAATGGATGAATAGAAAGTTTTATTAACGATTGAAAATTTGAGCAAGATATATAGGGTGAGAGTGTGAACTAATAAAGTAGGAATTGAAAAAAAAACTTTTGGATAAAAAAAATCTATTTTAAAAGCTGAATAAGCTATAAAAAGGTGTATTAAAAAAGTAGGATTTTCGGAGACATTACAATAAAAAAAATTTTCTGTGAAACGTGTGCATGTAAAATTTTTAAATTAAGCATTTTATATTAATAATTTCTGTTCTTATTCCTCATGTTTTTCATACAACTATATTACTTCAATATTATGTGAAAAAAAAGACTAAAATTTCTGTCATGATAGAAATTTTTCTTAAATTTTCTTGTGCAATTAACTCTCTAAAAATGGATCAATTATGAAAATGTCTGGGCTGAAAAATACGAAAATGCAATTATTTTGAAGAAAAAAATATAACTATTGTCGTAAAGGGTTTTAATTTATTTAAGCATATATTTTTTTTCAGAATTATAAAATTTAAAGTGGGTTTTTCCTCAGTTTGTCTTTTCAATACATTAAGGAAAAAGTATTTTGAATGCACTAATTATTTACCAGTCACTTCAATTTTTCCTGTGTGTAACATATAAAGCATGTAACAAATTTAGTGATTCATTTTGCTGTAATCTAAATACTTCTAAAAAGTTAAAATGTAGGAGATATTGGCCATCTAGTTGAATATGAGCTTGCATACCATTTTTTTTCTCCAAAACTAAGTTATTGTAAAATCGATCCCTAAAGTTGTTTAAAACATTTTGAAGAATATTACAAAAAAAATTTCAAGCCAAAAAACTTATAATTACTAAAGGAGTAAAATTTTTAAATTTTACAAAATTTCTTCAAAAAAATTTAAGTTTTTAAAATTGTGTAAATAATATGTGAAAAATTTCCTCTTATATCATTTTCTTGAATTGAAACATTATATGAAATGCTAAAATATAATTTTTAAATATATAAATTGTTCAAAGGGCTGTTAAGAGGTTCCCCTTAACAGTGTAATTAACTGTGATTGACGAGTATACTCGTCAGCGCTCGATTTCTGTGACACTTAATTGCGCTTTCTCAAACTAGAGCGCCACAGTTTTCTGGTTAAAGATCACATTTGGATCTTTTAAGAGATTTCTATATTCTTTTATACCTTTTAATCACTTAAATATTCCATTCCTTATAAAGGCTAAAACTGTGCAGATTTAATCTATTAGGACATACTTTCTGGAATTCGGTTTCTGTATTAGAATAGTGAACAAAATTACGGAAATAATTAGAAAAATTCATTTTTGATGATTCGTAACACAATTAGTTTTGAGTAATACTTTAAAATTATACACAAAAGAAAAATATTTAACAATTAAATATTTAAAAAAATATTTAAAACTGCAATAAGTATTAAAAAACCAAGACAAGTTTTCAATTTAGTTTGTGCTTATTCGGATAACTTTACCCTTAATTACAACCTTACAGAGTCTTCTTAAGGACTGAACACTATTTTTAATCAACCTTTATTTAATATATAAAATAAAGGTTGAATCATTGCTTTTTCTTAAGTGGGTGATTGTTCGGTTGATTCTCACTGGAAATTCTTCGGTCGGCTCCGAAATTTTTCAATTAGTTTCGATCCTAACTATATTCCCAAATCAAGTTCAGTAGTAAAAAATTACTTCAAAACTATTGGGTTGGCAAGAAAATAACTTTAGCTTTTTAGTATGAAGTTTTTGTGGACTAAAAAATTAACTTTAATCTGTCAAATAACTTCCATTCTTTTTAGTATCCTAGTGTAATTAGGGTAACACACTCTAAGCTGGAGTGTCATGAGTTCAAGCCCCAGTGTCACTAAAGACCTACCGAGAAGAGGGGCTGATGCTCCTAAAATTTATAGAGGATAAAAGTTTTCCATGGCGTGGTGTGGTAAAGGAGAGGGATGTGCCAACTCGGATGTCGTCCTGGTCACATCACCGCGGCTCAAAATTAAGATCTTTCACTAATAGACCTCATGTAGCTATTATATAAAGGAGTTAATAAAGCACTCACTCTCCCTTCCCCTCCTTTCCCTTCCAACCAAGCCTAAACAATTTGCAATTCTTTGACGTATACTGACAACGGTTTGTGTTAGCAATGGTTAAGACCGGAAACTACATATAGGAAATGATTAACAGGTGTTTAAATATTTATTCAACAAGTAGCTTCGGTACTGTGTAGTGGAGTGCTGTTGCACGTTAAAACCAATTTGGCATCAAATCATGTTTGGATTTAGTCGAGTAGAACAGAAGAGTTGAAATGCTCTTTAATTCTAAGGTTCCGTAGCTAACAACCCTTATGTCTCTAGATTGACATGAATTCAAAACCAACTATATATTATGAGCTGCTGTGATATAAAACATTATAAACCTCCTTGTAGTGAAGTTGCTGCATTTTAAATATATTTAGTCTAAGGTGTGGAAGTTCGGAGACGGGGTGCTAGATCACGTGTCATTCTCCGCTTAACCGTGGCTTAAAATTGAGAGGTTCGTCGCCAATAGCCTATGTTTTGCTCCAGAGGGTGACGTAACTTAAAATCAGTTAAATCGATGCCAAACCTTTTAATATTTAAATACTCCGTTTTAAGTCTCATTGGTAACTTTTTACGATTCAAAATTGGCAACTGGAATGTTCTGTGAAATAAATGATTGGCATTCTACATACTACAGATTTAAAATAACAAGCAGTTGCATTTGTCACCTTCAATAAATATTTCAATTAGTACAGTTTACTTTAAAGAGTCAGATTTTAAAACTGCCCATTACTAAGATTCAGCAAACGAAATAATAAAAAAAAATGAAAACATAGACCATGAGAAAATGTAAATTTCTATTGTTCAATGCTTAATCATGGTCGAATAAGCGGTCGTTGGGCTCCTTAATTTGGAAGATAAAGGTTTCTTCCATCATTTGATTTGAAAATCTATCAAATGTTTATCTTTTTTTCTCATCTACATTATCCTGTTTATTAAAGTTTAAAAGTACTTATGCGATCTTTTACCAACTGAAATTATTTTATTTTTAAGCATCAAATTTTAACTTAAGTTTTCTGAAGTAAAATGTATATTTAAGAATTATCATTATTAATAAATAAAATAATGTTTCTCTTTTCTTTGACTTAAAACAATTCGAACCATTAAACCCTCTATCATTAACTTTCATCTGCAAAAATGCCTTCAACATTACTTTCCTGAAACTTAATTTAGGAAGTTTTGTCACTTATGTGTTACAATGAAAAGGAAATCTACATCTTTATGATCCTTCTCAGAACTAAATACAACTAGAATTAAATTGCAAATAAATTATATGGTTGCATATTGTCCTTCAAATATCTTGCATGACATGTTTTTAATTTTCTCACAGAATGCAAAATTCAACTGCAGATGGAAAGGTTCGCGAGGGCTATGAAACTCCTCTTACAGAACGAAAAGAAAAGGATGTTTTCAAGTCTCCTACCTCTTCGATCTCCACCGAGAGTGGAATTGACATGATGTACTATTCGTTCCGTTCGACGGGGCGAAATACCGGCCGAAGAAAACCTATCATTCCTGTAGTGGAGGATGAGACAAACCATGATACTTCTTCGGATAGCGTTTTTCCAGAAACTACAGGAACTAAACAAGAAGCAAAGTAAGAACATTTTTCTACTAATTAATTCTATTATTGTTGAGTTGTCAATTCTTTCAACTGTCGCTGGTGCTGAAAAATTTCATCGAAGAATGAAACTGAATTTTTACGTAAATCTCTCAAATAAAATCTTGAATTATATCCATCTTTTTTGGTGGTTGCCGCTGTAGCCTAGTGGTGAAGGTAACAGACTCGTGGTAGGCATGTCATGAGTTCGAGCCTTCTGCCGCTGAAGACCCTCCGTGTACTGAAACGATTCACGTTAAATTTGTCGAGAGCTCAAGCATCCTCCCGTTGGTGTGGTGTAGTAGTTAGGAGAGAGATACCAGCTCAGCTGGCGTCCTCGTCACTTGACCATGGCTCAAAAATTACGTGGTCCATCACCAAAAGCCCTCATGCAGCTGAACAGTGTGACGTTAATATTCACTCACTCACGCCGTGATAGCCTGGTGGTCATGGTCACCGACTCGTGGATGATGTGTCTCGAGTTCGAACCTTTGTGTCACTGAAAACCCGTCGTGTAGAGGGGCTGATGCACGTTAAATCTGTCGAGACTCAAAGTCCTTCTGTTGGTGTGGTGTAAAAGTTCGGATAGGGGGTGCCAGCTCAGGTGTCTTCCTTGTCACTTGCACATGGCTCAAAATTACGAGGTTCGTTGCCAGTAACCTTCGTGTTGCCTTATAGAGCTACGTTAATCATTCATTCGCTCACTTTTATTAACAATTTGGTTCTATATACAGGATCCCCTGATCTAATCCAAACAGAAATTCTTGTTTTGCACCAAAACTCTGTATAATATTTATATGCTAAGACTTAACAAATTATTAAACAAGATTCATTACAAGATAAAAAATTTCATACAGTTTTGTGATGCAATTACTAAAAGCGTGTGTTATAGATACAGAAATCCAAATTAATTTTTTTAGATTGGAACTAGTAAAAATATCAACTTCTTAATAATTTGTTATGATTTCCTTTATTTTTACTGGTATTCAAAGCAGTTTCGTGGAAGAATTCAAATTACTTCAAATATCTCATGCAATTTAAAGGTATTTCATCTTTTGAAAAATATTGTATAAAAGCTGGATTTTAAATTCTTGCGATTCATCTTGACATTTTCTTTGATTTATCAAAGTTCTAATTGAAAATCGTTTATATTTTGTACAGTCGAGATGACTTTGTAAAATATGTTCATTCATTATTCATATATTTGATTTATATGTATTTCAATAAAAATTTCGTAACATATGTGCTTAGGAATTGATGTAAATAAACATTCTTGTTCATAATTTTTTTTCAATTATGGTTTTATTGACAAACATGTCTATTGTCCTTTTTTACGAGGAAAAACCCTCACATTTAATACATTAAACATGAAAACCATTTATTGTTTAAGGCCAGTTTATAGTCAAATATTGACGGATTCTTTCAATTGCCAATTGATTCAATTCATCGATCTCTTACATAAGAATAGAGTTTAGCTATGAAAGCTTGCGAAAGATGAGATTGGATTGACTTTTTTTTAATCTGAAATGGGAATTTTGTATAAAAGATTGGATAAGTAAACTTTAGCATAAGTGAAATTTATTTGCACAATTTTAAAGAGACTGACATAAATATAAAATTAAAATATTTAAATTTCCACGGTTTATTGAATTTAGTTTAAGTTTCAAATTGTAAACTAGTATTTTATTTTGAAAACATTTATTACTTCTAACTTGAAGAATAAATTGAAATTTTTGTTCTTTTTCAATGAAAAAAAACAAATAACGTTCATTATTACTAATGTAAATAATACGCAGGTGAAAAAGCTTTCTTGGCAATTTTGCTTCGCATTTTTAAACTCTGTATTTCGGTTTGAATATTCTATTTCACGCCACGTACTTTTAACTAACAAATGCAAATTTCAAACAAATGTACACAAATATTTCTTGTCCAAACCATTGTGTATTATTTTTGTAAAGAAACATTGTAAAATTGCTTTATAAAAAAGATTAATCATACAAAATCAAACATTAATTGTGAAACAAATGCTCAATGTTTAAGAACTTGAAATATCTTTAAAATTTTTGCTCAATGAACAAACGTTGTTAGCAATCTCTTTAAATTTTTTTTATTTCTAATGGACTGAGGATTGGTGTTTTAACATTATAGACTTAGTACATTTCCGGAAGATGGTATCGCTTTTAGTGCGGCACCATATAGACTTATACCAATCGCCGCAGGTAATTTTAACGCCCAGTTTCCTCCCTAGAGGGAGGCACCTGAGCTCTGACGATGCGAACCTGTGCTAGGATTTAATTTTGCCGAGAGCACCCAAGCCAAACAGACACTCTAAGGTTCTTTTACATGCCGCATAATCACACGGCATGGCCGCTGTCGATTTTCTGCACCATGAAAATCCACCAACTTGGGCTAGGGTCGAACCCGCAATCTTAGGTGCAGAAGGCCAGCGACAAACCAACCACGCCACTCAGCCGGCATTTCTTTAAATTTAGAAAATATAAATCAAAAGCGAAAGCTTAAATTTTCTGAATTCTTAAGAATGGGAGTCACACTTAGTACTCGATTTGATAAATTTAAGAAAAAAACTTATCAATTTTAGAAATTGCTTCTTCGTATATTCCCCCCCCCCCCCTATAATATAATTTGCCTCGTTGAATTTTATTACATCTTCTAGACTTTCTTTCTTCATAATTTCGTAATTTAGACTTTCTTTGCAACTTTGCTTTTATGAAACAATTTATGTAGTCTCCTGATGATATGCAGACACTCATAGCATTTAACCATGTTCCGCTTTCCCTAAGACACTAGGCAATAAATAAGTTGTAAATTTATATTTTCATGCTTATTTGAGTTCCTTCTCTTGTGTGTAGATGCTTTTAAAAAGGTCACTTAATTTTTTTTTTAATTTGCAAGGTTGACATGCTTGTTCAGTTACAACTGTACAATTCATTTAGCTGTATGAAGCGCTGAATGCTCCGATCGTAATTCGAAACAACAATGAATAAAAATCATTTTAGCATAGAATGATTACCGACATTTATTGAGCAATGTGATTTATAATTCTTTCATCGCTGACCTTAAACACCTACTCGAAATATCTTTAATTCTAACGATGACAGTTGAGTAATAACTCAATCGATAACAATGTAGCATGGTAATCGGATATTCATTGTCCATTTGGTTGGTCGGCTTCTAATCCCTTTAACAAATCATCGTGTCCGTTTTCTGTTGGGACCACTGCGAAACTGATGTAATAGTTGTCACTGTGCATTCATCTTGATCCTTATCGTACAACTCTAATGTCTCTTTTTACGACGGAATCGAAATATACACTCTCTCCTTCAACGGAAGATTTAACAACTGGAAATATCTCTAATCTTCCTGTATCTGAAGTAAAACAGTAAGTAAATAATTGTTACAATTTTATACAATGTGTATATTTATATCTTTTCATCGGAATGAAATGTATATGTTACCGTTAAAATGTATAATTCAGTTATTTCATGGAATAACTAGGTATTTCATGAAATAACTAGATAAGTCAGTTAAAGTATATAATAAATTAAAAGTTTCATACTTTACCTATAGTTTATTCCATGAAATAACTCATGATAGACCATTAAAGTGAAAAATAAGTAATTTCAAAGTTATTTTATAAATTAATTGATCATAAATAACTAAAATCTCACGAAAAATGTTTTATCCTTATATTACGGATGGTTAATTGACAAATAATGAAGAAAAGCAGATTATATAATTTATTATTGCTCTATGCTAATATTAGTTAAACAGAAAGGGAAAAAAAGAATGTTTCAGAAAGTTATACTTAAATGTGATCAAAATACATGCTGTGAAGAAAAACTGTTGCTTCGTAAAAACATTGTCTAAGCCTTTTCAAACAAAAATGCAAGAGAACATTAACGTAAATTTTATGAAATACTTTTATTTTAATTTTTATTATTTATTAGAGTAAGGATTGTGTGCTGTGATGACATTTTGAATTGCATTGCTTATTTTTGAAACGCACACTTTTTACTATCATACATTTTTTTAAATCCCTGACCAGGGCCGAAGCTTTGAGCTGTTGCAACAGATCGAAGCCTTGTGTCAATATTCGAAACTTCTTCAATGGAAATTAGTACTCGCTCATACATATACTGAACTGAGATCTAGAGTATAAATTCAGATTTGTCTAAAAGCAGCTAGAACCGGTTCAAAGAACTTTCGAGTGCCGTTTTTCATACTTTTAATGATCAAGTAATCGTTATTCTATACAATACCTTGTTGAATCGTAGAATTCAACAATTTTATACTCTTCAACTGACTTGTCTAGTTATTTCATGAAATAACTGATATCACACTTTAACGGTAACATATACGTCTATATTTGTTGAACTGTTAGCGTGTGGATGGTTTTTATGATGAATTAATTTAAATGTTTCAGATTTTTTTGTTCCTTAATAAGTATTGCATATTATAAATTCTTGTATTCTGACTTACCGTAAAATCCGTCATATCACGCACACTTTTAATACAAAAAATGAGATCGAAATTTACATGAACGTGTTATAACGCCGGGTATAAAAATGAGAGCTTTAAAAATAAGAGATAAACGTAGAAACCTAATTTTTATTATGAAAATACTGTTTATTTGAAAGCGCATATGCCTTAGGAACTTAAAGAATTGTATTTTTAGAAGTATATCATGCTTCACACACACAAAACATGAGAACTCTTCGAATAAATGACTTCAAAATATAACAGCATTGCATACGTACATTTTAGATTTCTACGTATAAAAAGAGATGCGCGTTATACGGCAAATATACCTTAAAGCATGCAGCTTGAAAGTATATGTGCGAGTTATACGCCGTATTTTATGGTTCATGCAACAAGGACATAGAAAAACGATGTAACTAAGAGCTTAAGGTACTTAAACTACTTCGCAAGTCTTTGGTTTTATTCTTCGCATTTAATTACACATTGTAAATATTTTATTTCTTGCATGTTAGCACTTGAAAAACCATCCAAAATCAAATCGTGTTCAATCATATTGAGAATACATTAAACCTAGATTATTTTGGAATTATTTGTAAGATAATTTACTAACGGGGGGGGGGGACTATTGTTTTAACAATAGAATGCATACAGACAGAAAAACCCAAACTGATAAGAAATTCCGGTTTTTAAAGTTCTTGAAGTTTTTAATTTTTAAAAAAAAAAATTTTAATGTTTAAGAGAGGTCTATAGCGTATAATTTTCAAAAATATATCTAAATGTTTCTCCGTGTTGCCCCTGGATTTTATTTGGTGCTTCCCAGCAGCAATTGAACCAATTATTGCCTTTGATCGTGCTAGTGTATATTAAGTACATCATCCTCATACATTTTAGAATCATCGATTTTCGTTAAGGTATTTTGTTAATGAAAAATCTGAATACTATGCATACTTATTATCTGATTAATAATTAATAAATAAAATTTTATTAATTATAAATGCTGCATTTTTTCTTATCAATTCGTAAATGAAAGTTGTCATTTATTTGTAAAACTATCTACTAAAAATTCTAATTTCACTAGGGAATATTATAAATAAATAAAACGTAAGATTAAATTTATAGTAAAATTTATAAGGATTCAAATATAAAGCATATTTTCCACCTTAATAAAATTTATATGCAAGTTGAAATCTATTATCTCGTGTATTTTGACATTTTGAGCAGTATCACAGGTGTTGATAAGGACCCTGGTAAACAGTATAGAACACAGATGCGAGAATTGTGTAGCTATTAGAGGCAATCATACAACCTATTAGACATGTTTTTCTGACAGGGTGTCGGTCAGCTGCTGTACTGAATAAGTGACCAGTTTCTTTATTTAGGATGCAGATCGGGCCCATTTTTGCTTTTCCATATATTGTTCTTATATCTGATAATATTTTAGACAAATTTGGTTTTGTTTGCTTCGTTAGTTTTTATTGCAAAAAAACATTTGTCCCTTTAATTGTTTTTACAAGTGTAGTAGTCGTTTATGCACTATGCGCGATGGTGCACCAGCATATTTTTCGGTTGTGGTGCGTAACATCTCCACGCTATATATTCAGGAAGTTGGATTGGATGAGGCAAACCTGTTTGGCTTCCATGCTCCCCGGACCTCAATCCTTGGATTTCTTCTGGGTCAACCTGAAATCGCTTGTGTATGAGACACCGTTTGCTACTGCAGAAGATGTAACTGCAGGAGTCGTAGTCACTTCTGCTGACATCGACAGCACATCGGATTAGTTTGAACGCGTTTGACAATCCGTCTGTGTCGGCTGCTCTATGACTTACGCGGCCACAACTTCAAACTATTCCCGAGACATTCACTTGACGTTGCCTTTCTGACGTCGTGCTATGATGCATTATTCGTATTGTAAACGTCTAGCATCTTTACGTCTAATAAATGTGCTTCTTGCCTCTTTTTCATTCCACTCGACATTCGACTCTTCGTAACTGTTTTTGCGAATTACTCCGACAAATGTGGTTTGCGACCCCATGTTCTATGATAATTTGTCATCTCCATGCCTCTTACTGTCACGCATTTAAATTTGTCGATCGAGTTCGGCATTATCCTGCATAATCAGTACTCCGTGTCATATAACCAGGTTCAAAATTACGAGGTCCTTCGACAATAGCTCACAAGTAGCGTCAAAAGTGACTGACGTAAAAAAATAAAGTCTTAGAATTTGCGCACGTGTTCATATTATATGGAAGTTATTTTTTTAACCTTAAGAATATTTTTAATGTAAGCGTTAATGTTCTTTTTATGCGTCCCACAAGACCATTAGGTTGCGAAGAATAGATATTACTACATAAGCTATTTTGATTTGTTTAGAAGCAAAATAATCATAAAAATACAAAACAAGGAGTTTTTTGAGTCAATGCATCAATTGAATTTGGAACAATATGTAGCTTTATCAGGCATTTGTTTTCATTTGTTAATACATTTTATTGTTGCACAAAATTATACTGAAAAACATAAAACACAGTAAACGACACAAACTGAAATGAGTAATAAGAATACAGCCATCGAATATTCTATCACTGGCACCAATTTGACATAGTTTTCCCTAAACATTCCCGTTTACGTAAATGAGTCGGGCATACGCGTTGCATTTTGACATGCTGTATAAAAATAGCAGATAAGATTATAATTGAATACGGCAATTGCCAATTTTAAAACATTTAGAACTGACATTGCGTAAACGCAACATAAAATTCTAAATTTAACATTTTTTAGTTAGTTTCAAACTAAAGTCTTTTATTCTTCATACTTTAGTCCCGGGGTAGGCATTAAGTCGATCGCGATCAACCGGTGGACCGCCAAGATATTTTGGGGTGACCACCTTATCTAAAACCTAATAATCATTTAATCATATGAAGGTTTATGTATAAGGAGGGGAGGAAATCCTAATCACTGGAGAAAATTTCGTTAAATAGAAATTACACTTCGCTATTTGGAGGTTGTTTTACGAAGAAAATCGTAAAATAATCTTGGTTACAGGAAAAAGTTCGCTAAATAAATTCGCAAGATAGAGGTTCATAAAATGGAGGTCCAACTGTATTGTAGACTTTCTCTTAGCTAATTACACCTACGTTACTGGGTGGACCGCAACACCTTGAAAAAATTAGAAGTAGCCCGTACTGTGGAAAAGTCTGCCCATCCCTGCTTTAGTCGTTGCTAATTGTAAATAAAATTTATAATCAAGATTTTCACACGTAGGTATCAAAGAATTTTATTTTCATGTTTTGAAGAAAAAGAATTGAAACATGTATTCTTTAATGAATTAAAATGGGGAAAAGTTCCTCATACTCTTCAAAGGGTGAAAGAAGACATGGTATAGATTCATCACTTGTGAAGAAAAACTGTAATTTAAATTTTTCAAGGAAAAAAAACTTTTTAATTTATTTCTGGCATCGGTAGTGTTACAACATTCGATTTCGTCGGTCATGAATTCGTCCTAAAATAACAAAGGTATTACAAAATTCTATTTATAAAACACCCTGTCCTTTTTGGTGCATTCATCCATTCTGTTCGAAGAACAGAAAACGGTTTTGATCGAAATTAGTATAACCATGTCATATTTCTCGGGAAAAAATGAGGTAAAAGCATTTAAAAAATTTGTCTTTTTTCCTTTGTTGTATTGTTTCACACAAAGAGTCAAGGTTGTCATCTTTCTGTTGCAACACAGATGTATCAAATAGTTTGTCCATGTGGTGTAGCCCTCCTTGAATCGCGAATTCTTTTTCTCACATATGCAGTTTTGTTAAATTGATTATTATAGCTGTGTGCGCGTAAGGTTTTTTTAAGCAACGTTTCTTTCTTTTTTAAATAGCTTTCTTTAATCTTATTTTATACAGTTCTGAAGAATTTTTGTCTTGCTTTCACTCGGAAAGTATACAATTCAGCTCTGATTACCGGCTCAAAAACAAATTGGAAATCTGTCTTTAAAAGTATTAATTTCTTGGAATGAAGTTTCCAGAGAATTATACTTCAATTTTCATTCGACTAAAAATGTACAATAAGAATTTCAATCTTTGATTACATCTGTAAATTATTTGAATTTCTTTTATTTCTCTAATAATCTTGAGCTTTTCTTTAAATCTCTCATAGTTGCATAAATAAGAATAAATTATATGCTGAATTTTATATATTGAAATTTATATACTGAAATATATACTGAAATTAATTTGAAACTATGTAATAAAACAATTGTGCTCATATGTATAAAATTATTTTAAAGTATTTTTGAAAAGTACATATAAAACAGACGTTATATATAAAAATCATGTATTAAAAGAATACATTCAATACACATGCATACACAATCCTACGGCATTTCTTCACAATAGCGGACCATCCTTTCTGAACACATGTGCAGTAAGGCCACGTGTTAAACAAAAGATATGGACGGCTGACAACAGGTGCGGTCGGTCTATTGTACAACCGTACCTTTATAGTGTCTTTTCGCTTGAGGAACCGGAAAACACTAAGAAGGGGTAGCAGACAGAGGGTCATCAAAGGGGCTACGTTACAGGGGAAAAACACATAGACAAAACAACGCCAAACTTGTAAACTTCAATCTGTTTGCTACAGGACTCTACATGATAGTGAGTGTTCGAATTGTCGAGAGCTTTAAAGAATAACTTCGAATTATCGCGTGTTGTAGTCTGGTCAGCCACAGATTTTACTTCGAAATACTGAGTGTACCAAAACGTATTGTTTTAGTTCGAAATATCAAGAGTTTTTCTAGAGACTGAGCATATACTTCAAATTATTGAGAGGTTCGTATTATCGAAGGTTTGAATTATCGAGAGTCGACTGGATATATACTGTATGTGTGTTTTTACTTGCTACACCTCATAAGCGATCAAATAAATTACTTTTCAATTTCCTATTAAAAATTGAATTAGTGCTAAAATAGAATGAAAAAAAATGTTGGCAGAAAACATTACGATTAATAATTAATACGATTTTTATAAGTATTTTTATACGATTTTTCGGCAGTAATACGATTTTTCCGAAGTATTTTTAAACGTCTTGCATTAACTTTCTCAACCTTAATTCGTCACATCTGAATCAATACATCACTTTTTGCATCGTTTTTTAACACTGTGGGAGATTAGAAAAAAAAGGAGCAACAGTAAAATAGCTTTAATAATAATATATTCTCTATTTTATTAATAGTAATAAGGACATATATTTTTCTTCAATACCTCTGCTTTATTAGTCTGACATTATTTTACTATTTGGATCAAAAAGGAATTTTCGAAGACCCAAAGCATGAAAGATATCGTTTTTGTTGCAATAGAACTAGCATTTATATTTAATGTTACAGTATAGTAGACTAAAAAGTACAAAATTTATTAATGACAGAATTAGAAACTCGGTTAGCTTATTCTTGTCATTGCTTTAAGCTATCAGTGACCCCTTGCATCACAGTAGTTGTATGAGGCCCATTTAAGGATAACTGAACTTTTAAGAAGATTTGTGACTGCAATTTTCTACTAAAAAAGAACAGAGGCCATTAAAAGGGTGTTAATTGTTGCATTCATAATATTCCTCTTTGGAAAAGTTTACTTTTTTGTGCAGCCAAAAAACGTTTAGTTTCACTTCGCTTTACTATTTCATTTTTGAGATGGTGTATAATGCTTAGTTGCGATTGCCTTACAATTGCTTAACGTTCAATAACGTTTAAATAGATCTAAATGTCAATGTTAGAGTAAAACTTTGTATGCGACTTCATTAGTTTTATTCTCTCCATACAAAGACAATTATCAACATAGATATATACTTCCCTCTTCTATTAAATTTTAATTTATATGAACTCATCGATTTCTGATACATCATTTCATTTAATTTGAAGAAAGCTTTAAGAAACTTGATCATTATGCTATGAAAACAAAATTGTAAGACTATCAGGCAAATTTCATCAAAAATATGTATAAACCATATATTTCCGAATGTAAGCCGACCCATGGATAAGCAGAGATTGCATATGTTCTTCAAAAATTTACCTAAAATTTGAAACACATATATAAGCCGAATTAAAAAGTGCAATTTTCAAACATGTTGCCATTGGGATGAAAATGCTACCCAGCGATTAAAATGAGTGGAATATCTTCCTATCAAATTACTGTGTCAAATGAAATGCCAGACACCAATAGCAGTATTTTTAAGTAAGATTCAAAAGTTCCCGGACTGAGTCTTATAACATAAAAAATATGTCCAGTAAAGTTGCTGAAGCACATCTTTCTTCAAAGTAAGACCCTTGAGCAACAGCACACTTTTGCGGTAGCTTGTAAAGTTCATTGAAACATTTCTGGAATCCATTTTTAGCCATGTCCTTAATTCAGCCTGAGATGCACTTTTAACTTCATCTGCAGATTGAAATTGACGAACCTGCAAGTGACGTGCGAGCTCAAAAAATATTCTGGAGTTTCAGGGATGGAAATCAGGGGTGTAAGAAGGATGTGGCAAACCAGTCTTCACTTTCACCACGTCTTTGTTTTGAAGCATGTTCTTACGTACCACCGCTGAAAACTTCTCAATATTTTCAGCGGTGCGGGAAGTTTATGGACGTTCAGAGCCTTCGTCATCTTTGACACTTTCCCTGCCTTCTCTGAAACGTCGATGCCACTCAAAATCTTGCGTTCGCGATAGTATATCACTGCCTTAAACGTGCTTCAACATTTCGTGAGTCTTCGTAGCACTCTTTTCCAAGCCAACACAAAAGTGGATATTATTTGCTCAAGAAACGCAATCTTTTTCAATCTCCGGCTACTAAATACATCCACTTACAAAATACGACGCTGTGGCATGCCACCGACCACGGGATTTGGTGCAAACTTTGTTAGAAAAGGGGAAGTATACAGTGACACAGAAATGCTATCGTAGTCGCTCTACTGCAAAAAAATTTCAATTTAGACTCATTCTGGGGGACTTTTGAATCCTTCCTCGTATTTCAGGTAACCCTAATTGAAACTAACATGTTTTTTCTAATTATTTAATATCTGGTACGCTACGTACTACTTGTATCAGCCTTACTTTTTGCATATTTTTTTTTGTTTGAAAAATGAGTGGGAAGAGAAGTTCTTGTGTGTGGTACGAACAGTTGTAAACGGTTGGTTCAGATATCCTCATGAATGAATGAATGTGAATTTTGCGAAGTATTTGAAAACTCGGCACTGGACTTTGAAAAAAAAATCGTTTGTATATAGTTTTATTTAGAGCACCCAAAAGGTTAGATGATCACAATGACTTGTGCATGGCTAACGAAATATGTTTTAAAAAAAGGTTTTTCTAAACTATATTTTCTGAGATTAGCAGATCCTTATATACTTCAACTTTAAAAAAATGTTCCAGAAATCCTCGGTTTCTACACGGAAATATACGATATTTTTTAATGCTGAAATGCAACCATTCTGAAACTTTCTCACTCGTTGCGTTAAGCAACTTAAGTCATTATATATAACCTTATTTAATTCCATCATTTTTAGTAAATTTTTGAATATAGGTTCAAGGTGGAAATCATTTACACCAATTTTGTGTTTAGAAATGCATTAATGATGGAATGAAATGACGATAAAAACTTCTAACGCCTATGAAAGTTGAAGGTCATTTGTCTTACTGAATGTGTTAATTAAGTTTTAAAGTAGTGTTACAAATGCATTTGAAATTGCAGTTCATGAACCTTTCTGAATGTAAAAAAGAAATCTTACTAATGTATAAAATAAAAAAATATTTTGAGGTCAAATTTAAACAGTTTGTTGAATACGCGCAAACACTACGTTTCGAGTCGGTTGCGATTCTGTCCATGTCAAAGATCTTAAGGTCCTTACAAAATAAGATTACTTAGTAGGATGGATCAAATTTTCTTTTCAGAATTTCAAAACCTTCCTGTGCGGAAAAGATGTTCTTCCGTTTATAGATTAAAGGAAAAATAAAACCTTACGTTAAGTACTACCATAAGAGGAAGGAAGTTTAGATATTAGTTAGTTTTTTCTGGTAGAATCAAAGTAATTTTTGTTAAAGTAAAAAAAGGCAGTACTTTTTAAAATTTATTGGGGTGAGAGAATACGTACTATATAGTTACAAGAAAAAACATCTGGTACATTTAGCATATTATTTAGTATTTAATTAAAACAAACTGCTGTCGAAATTACAGAGTTACATAAAGCGGGAGACGAAAAAAGATTGGATCGGAATATTTAAACGATGCAGATAGACCTGGTGTTAAGAAATATGTTGCAATATACATTGTGTTATTCACTACTATGTACTCATCAATAACATCGCTTTTGGTTATGTATAGTAATCGTCTAATTCCTTTCCCATTTTTTCGGAAATTCAACCCTTTTTGTAGCAATGTTATATTTTGAAATTATTTTTAATCAAATTTCTTTAATCTCCATACCTTAGAACGCTGCTCTCCAACTTTACTACCGCTGCGGACCGATTAACGTTTGATAATTTTACCGCGCCCCACTTTCTCAGGGGTGTTAACTTTTTCCGGAGGGCTGAAAATATAAACAATATTCAAATACATATAACTCTTTGAAATGAAAATTAAATAATTCAAATCTTTTACACATTATTTATAAAGGAATGGAGTTTCAGAAAAGTGTAAAATGTTTAAAATATAATCATAATTTTAAAAATTATAAGCATATGAAAATAAGAAATATTTCTATGAAAATATTAATTGAGATTTACGTTGAGCATGCTATTTTCAAAAGTAGTTGCTTTAATTACCAGCAATAAGTTTATTTATAAAGTTAAATGTATCCTTATTACACCGTAGTAATTTTAAATAAATAGAATAATAAATGTTTTTTAAAAAATATATATTTTTAAAGTTTTTTAAAAAATTTCAATATTTTCAAATATTTTGAAATACAAACTATATATTATTCTTAATTTACTAAGGTTCAAAGAGTATGAGACATTTTATAATTCTATAAAGTTTTATGCATTAAAGGCTACTATTTTAGAAAATAGCGTGCGCGCCGTAAATCTTAATATTTCTTATAGAAATATTTCTTATTTTCATATGCTTATAATTTCTAAAATTATGATTATATTTCAAAAAATTTGTATTTTTTAAACCATAATCGTTTGTAAATAACGTGTAAAAGATTCGAATTATTTAATTTAAATTTAAAAAATATTCCTGTTTGAAAATTGTTTTTTTTCACCTTTCGAGACAATTAACACCCCTGAGATCCCTTAAGGGGAGTTGTTGATTGTTCATATTTGTTTTAGATTGTTTTGATTTAATAAATTTAATTGTAGTTAAACGCCTCCAGAAATAAATAAAATGTGTTTTTTAGAGTAATTGTATGTGATTTAACATTAAATATGAAGTGATTTCCATAAAAAAAAGTCGCACAAACTCGAAAGAAGTACACCATAATAAATAAAATGGAAATAATTTAATGTTCCTTGTGTGGCACTGGTACTATTTGATCCACGGACTGCTACCGGTCCGAAGGTTGGGAATCACTGCCTTTAGAACATCTTTTCAGCAAAGGTAGGCTCTACGATTAATTATAACTTTTTTTCTATATAACTCTGATCCACACTATTGCTTAGTAAAAGTCGCTATAAATTAAGCCATTAAACTTAAGCCTCATTTTTCACTCCATTTTTCTAAAACATATTATACTTGTTTTTTGGATTTGCAAAACAATTTTTAAAGTGCCAAAACTCACCTGAAACTTGCTTATTGACACAAAAATAAGATATAATCTAGATCTGGAATTCTGATATTTGTTACGGCACTTTCGCCTACAGCAGGTTTTTGTGAAATCATTCAAAACAATGTGAGAACGAATCTGACAGCACATTTTTTTAAATCTGTCTGGTGCCATAATATTGCGTCGAAGTCAATTATCCTTTTGCTTCTGTCGCCACCGATTCCAGAGCAAGTAGGCTGTCTGCTCTGTTTTGTGAAGGAAAAAAAGCTGGTTCCGGACATGAACCCTAGCAGTATTCTGTGAACTGTTTAAGGAGAATATTTGTATTCATGAAAAATACACGATTGTTATTCATATAATAACAATTGTACGGTTAAAGGTTGCTAATGCCGGATGTGGATGCCCTTTAATGATTCTTTCGTAAACATATTACATAATATGAATATAATAATCATCTTTATAAAATTTATGAAGTTAGAATCATTTCGAATAATTAAACCTTTTCAACTGGTTTCAATTCCGAAATTCCGCATTTATAAATCAAAATTTGCTCGATTTGTTTCCTCTATCTGTAATACTTAGTATAAGTGTGGACTTCTCTATTGTTTTTTGTGGGAAAACAAATCTTTCTGCTTGCTAACCTTATTCTAAAAACTATTTTAATTTTAGTCAACTTATTTGCAAGGAATTTAAAGTGTTGCTGTTTATTTTTTTATCCAATACAATATGGTTTTTATAACTTTTTCCGGAATATTAATTTAAAATCTATCCTATATAAACATTTATTTCGCAAAACGGTTTTATTTACGGACCACAACTCTGTTTTTACTCTTCAATTCTATATTTTTGATCTTCACTTCAGTTTTTCAAAAACTTTCAGGAAATTTAAGCATTTTCTGAGAGAAAGTTTCGTCGCTCAGTATAATTTTAATTTATGATTGTCTATTACACAAAGGTGGATAAAAGAGAAAAATTTCAAATTAAATTTTTAAAAAATTGATATATTTACATGTTAATTGAATAAAAACTTATTTACCATTTCATAATCCATTTTATATATTTTTGAAGTTAAAATTAGCTTCTTATAGTTTAAAATTAAAACAGCAATTTCTAAAAATTTCTTGAAATGTAACTCTTTCTGTTAATATTGAATTACTAATCTCTGTTTCACATACATTAACCTTATAGCTTGAACGAAGACGCGTATGAATTTTTGAGAGCGTCTGTTCTAACAAAAACACAAGGTGTTCAAATGTATGACTAAAGATGACGCGCTTACGTTCTCGAGATAAAGAAACCTAGGACTATTTTTCGTTTTATTAGCTAAGATTCCGGTATTTTAATAATTTGGATTCTTGAAAATCCATTCATATCTATTATGCATCGAGAAGGTGATGAAATTAAAGTTTTCTCTAACGCAAAGAGTGTTTTGATTTTTATACATGATTATGTAAGTCCTAGACTTTAAGTGATCCACTTTCAATTTTCCTTCTTATAAATATAACAAAAAATAGCGAATACTCAAATTACTGTCATTTACATAGATTTATCTAAGTCATGATGGACGTTTTATTTGGGAATCTCGAATAATTTCATTTTAGGAATTTGGTTGATAGATTATTCTTGTGAAACTAATTATACGAGAAGGATCATTATCTTGTTTCCCATGTGGAATACTTCGTATCTGAATACATATGAAGCATTTTTAATCAAAAACTTTAATACACCAGACTACCTTATCGGTAAAAATAAGCTTACAAATACGCTCGCACACATTTCCTTTTTTAAATATGAACAATTATTGATCATTACGATACTAAAATACTTTTTGTATGTATTGTAATTTTTATTACAACAATCTCTTGACTTTACTGAATCTATAGTTGCCTAGTTGCTAGAGTAGGGAATTCGTATTTTAGGGCACAGCAGGCTTGGACTTTCGAAGCACGAAGCTGATTCATGTGAAATGTTTCAGGCTATCAAGCTGTCACATTGGCGTGGCGTGGAAAATGAGATGATTGGTGACTCGGGGGGTCGTCATCACTTGACCACCATATTAAAATGAGGTTCATCGTCAACAGTTATTTATTTCAGTGCGACATCAATCCAATTCAAACCACCCTACTAACCTGAAAATCTCTACAAACCAGTGTGTGATGCTTGTTATTACATATGTATACCAATGTAGTTACTTGCCGAATACTGTGATGTTTAAATGGTTCGTAAAACATAATGCTCATGAAGGAACACTGTCAAAAGAATGAACCCATCATAAATTCGATTTGAGGTTCAAATTAAGGATTGGAATTATTTCATGTAATAAGACGCATTACAAAATAATATAGTATAATGTAAAAGCAAACCCTTAAAAGTAGTTTTTTGTGTGTGTAGAATATACCCTTTTTTTCCTACAATAAGCTCTCAACACGTATGTATTTATTAGAATTGGTGGAATATATGTTAGAAATGTAACAGGCTTAGAGAATCTGTTGCAAGAGGAATAATAGCACATATATTAACACGCTTATGGAGTAACACATATAATGAATTTAAATAAAACAGGCTGATATTGGGATTTATTACCAGACAAGAGGTAATCAGCTGGACCTTTTACTCAATACTACTTTGGCACTCCTCTGCTTCGAATGTAGGATTGAGCACGACATTGAGAATCGGCAACATATTTAATCATATTCTTTATAACAGGTATTGAAAATTTTTCATTCTAATGTTGATTAATGACTGCTGAAAAACAACTTTGAAGAAACTATTCTTCTACATTACACTGATAATATCAAATTGAGTTACAAAATGCCAAATACTGTACAGGATTACATTTTTTATAAAAATTCTATACATTTCCAAAATTTTCTTGATTGTTTTAAGTTTCCTTAAAATTGTGAAATATATATCGATTAAGGAATGACTTGGCTTCTTCATTCATATATTTTCATTAATGGAACATTTAGCGCCGAGAATAAGTTTGTCAGTAAGTTTAAGTCAGTAATACCGGGATCAATAACATTGACATAGCATCATTAACAACATTGACAAAAATACTTATTACGATATCTATAATATTTGGTACTTAAAGACTTTTTTCATACTGATTTAATTCCTTATAAAACACATGAATTTATTTACTAAAATGCTTTGAATTAAAAAATATCTTTAAATGTAAAATCTCTATCCTGACAGCACATTTGATATAGATGTTTCCACACATTAAAAAAATTTTAAAATAGTTAAAATAAACAAAGTTTATGCCTAAATTGATGGTGCATATTTAATAAATGATTTCGAAATTTTCAAATTTGTTCTACAAATCCTCCGAATTTTTAGCTCAGCCTAGTACTATGCGTAGGTCTAGCATTAAGAATTAAGCTTAAGTTTTGATTTTTTTAAAAATATACTTAGTAATTTTAAATCGCTTTCTATGGATGGAATATGAGAAGAGAATCGGCATTTGAAAACAGTTCAGATGATAGACAATTCAAATAAATCCTGATAAATAATCTGTTAAACATCATCAAATTCAGTTAAAACTTGATACGTGGTGCAGTTGTGCATCTTCTAGCTCAATCTGAATTATAAGTCAATTGAATCAGAAATTGGTCTCGCTTGGAATGCGAAATCGGAAGATTTGAATACTCTCGCCATCCATAAAGATTACATACATCGATTTTTTTTCTCAGTCACGCATCACGAATTAGGAAATCTACTTCATGCTTCGCAAGGCTATTGCGTGCATAACTTAATCTGTTGAAGATTCTAAAAACGTGTTCACCTGGGTGAAAGAAAACGAAAATGTTAACGAAATTTCTCTTTTTACTGGGCAAGACAAGTGCGAAATAAGTAATAAACTGTTCAATGGGCGGTAACGATTTACAGTGTATTTAATGTGATACTTTTTAAATATAATCTGAATTTTAAATTGCTTCGCATAAAAGGATTTGTAATTTAGATGCAATACTGACCAAAGAAAATTATAGTTTTTTCTCAAGTATAATTGCTGTGGATATACTCTTGAACTACAATTTATTTAGAGAGGCGATTATTAATGCCGAAACAGTTTTTTTACGAATTTGAATATTTGCATATCTTTGTAAAATAAGCTTAACTTTAAAGATATTCTCCGGCAATGCAACTCAATGTACCCTCCACACATACTAAATATCCGGGTTTTTAAATATTTTTATAAGAAATATATACAATATTATGCATTATGTACTGTCAAACAAACCTACCATTAAATTTAAATTTTTTTTCTCTTCCAATGTATTTTTTCTTTTAAAAGCTATTCTACTTTTAATATGTGGCCGCGGTAGCCTAGTGGTCAAGGTAACCGATTCCTGGATGGCGTTTCACGAGTTCAAACCCAGAACCACTGAAGACCCGCCGTGTAGGGAAGCAATGCACGTTAAATCTGTCGAGAGCTCAAACATCCTCCAGCTGGTGTGGTGCCAGCTCAGGTGTCATCCTCATTACTTGACATGGTTCAAAATTACGAGGTCCGTCGCCAAAAGCCCTTGTGTAACTGATCATTGTGACGTTTATATTCACTCACTCGACTTTTAACATATTCTGCGGAAAACAAAACATTTAAATTGCAGAAGTGTTAATATAACGTTGTAATAAATGGAATCTAATATAAAAAAGCAGCGTAATTACGTCAGGGACCCACACTTAGTTACGATATAAATATATTCATGCTCAGTAAATCAGTTTAATTTTAAAAAGAGTATATGGCTTTTACATAAACTTTTTCCAACATTTCGAGATTCACTGAAAATTTGCCGTGTAATGGGACTGGTACACGTTAAATTTGTCGATGCTAAAAGTCATCACGCTGGCGTGGTGTGCATGTTTGGAGAGTGCGGTGCTAGCTCAAGTGTTCTCGTCACTTGACCCCGGTTTTGTATTTTCGCAGTCCTACGCCAATAACCCTCGTATTTTGAATATTCAGTATTTTATCGCCATCTTATCACTTTTCTCCACCCTTTTTAAGCTTATCTGACCTCGTAGAACACTCGCACTGCAAACTTGTATACTTTTTTTATTAAGAATTTGTTTTTTTTATATCATATTCACACTATTTACTTTGCGTTTTTAATAAGTACTGTATTTTTAAGCTTTATTATCTCAAGTTAATGTTTGGAGAAGCATAGCAGGAACTGGCTCTTGCGCCTAAGACAACCTTATACAAACTAGTATAAGGTAATTTGCAACATAACCCGATATGTTTGAATGTTAAACTTTATAATGTCGTAATATTTAATTTTAGTGCAGTGCTATTTTAATGTAATTTTGAATTAAAATTCTGAAAAAATAACCAGAAATATTACTCAAGTTTTGCGTGAGAGTCGTACTGAATTTAAAAAAATATTCATTGGATTAGATGAGAATTCATTATGATAATTTTTTCGAATATTTTATGTTAAATAAACAAAATAAACCTTATCTGTTGTTTTAAGCTACTTTAATTACGTAAAATGTTTTGGAACCCATTAAAATTTAACAGGCGTTTTCCAAACAGATTACTCAAGTATACTTAAACTTAAATACATTTGCACAATTACCTCCTGAAACGACGAATAAACGAGCAGAAAACTGTTCTGAGAACAGGTCTAACATTATCTTGTAAAATTGCTTTTAAATCCAAGTCTTAAATGCAGCTTTGGTACATTGTCTAGTCAAAATGTTCCAAGAAAACCTTTTTTTTAAAAAAGACCGTCTTTTCATAGAAAATTCTCGAAGATTCAAAAACATGCTTGATTTTTCATGGTAAAAAACACGCGATAAAAAAAATCATGAAATTTGATTCTGCTTGTAGAATGGTGTAGCTTCAAAAATGTAATTGTTTCTTTAATTCACTGCATGAACCACTTTACAAATGCCTTCTTTCACAATAATAAAATTAATTTTCAAATATGCCGTGGCTGTAGTAGTTAAGTGGTTATAATTCCAAACTCGTGGCGGGAGTGTCACGGGTTCAAGTCTTGGTGCCACTGAAAACCCGCCTTGTAGAGGGGGCCAGTATAGGTTAAATCTATCGATGCTCAATACCCTTTTCCAATTGGTGTGATAATTATGATAGGGGGGGATGCCAGCTCACTTGTCGCCTTCGTCACTTGACCGAGATTCAAAATTACGAGGTTCGTCGCCAATAGTTTTCGTGTTGCTTTATAATTTGACGTTAACCCCTTATTAGCCGTTTAAAAGTAACACAATTCGCTCCCCAGTGTTCTCGTTTTTCGCATAGGCGAACCTAAGGGGAAAGGAAAAGCACATATAAACAAATTTTTCCCTGAAATTAGCAAATCCTTCGCAAACATAGCCTTCCATAACATTCCATAGCTTTCGGAATAGTTTTACTGATAGCAGCGCAAAGAAAAGAAATCCTAGTTTGATAAGATGGATACATACGTCCGGGGCACTCAACGCACCGCTTGAGAAAGACTGATATAAACGCCGGTGGCACTTCATTTTGAAATATGTCATAATAAAGATAAATTTATCTAAAATTCGTATTGAAGTAAACCTCATACAAAAATTAAGCAATTTATTATTATTCCATTGATGTGTTACTGTAAT
Organism: Trichonephila clavata; assembly: GCA_019973975.1. Classification (NCBI taxonomy): domain Eukaryota; kingdom Metazoa; phylum Arthropoda; class Arachnida; order Araneae; family Nephilidae; genus Trichonephila; species Trichonephila clavata. The sequence goes on from BMAO01032931.1 coordinate 69,351, forward strand.
TAATATATGTAATCAAGAGAAAAAGACTTTATAAGCAAATTGTGAAGAATTTTATAACAATTGCGAGGCTGACATTCTATCTTAATAACTTTTCTTCTTAATTTGCCTTTCATGTTGTCATATTGGTGAGCCAAACGGCTTTTCCTCTTACATTTATAGCATTAGACAGTAAATTTAGGAAGACTTATTTGCTGATGCGCTAAATATAAACGTACAAACTGGAATATAATCGTAGGGGATTGCTATGTATAATTCGAGCAAGAAAAATAAATTTGATTGTTTGTTGTGCAAAGTATATCGTTTTACGTAAGTTTTTTTTTATAATATTTAAATATTGCTCTATTTCTGTTCCATATTCTTTTTACTTTCTGTTTAACTAATGTTGGCAATATGGGCAATAATAACAAATATCTGCTTTTCCTTATTAATTATCAATTAATCTTCCGCAATAGGGATAAAATGTATTTTTCGAGAGATTTTAGCTGTTTATGATCAACTAAAGTATGAAATAAATTTGAATTTTTTTTCACTTAAACGATCTATCATTAGTTATTTCACAGAATAACTTGGTAAATTATGAAATTTTTCATCTGTTATAAACTTCAATCGAATTATCAAGTTATTTTATGAAATACCTGAACACTTTAGCGGTAACATACATTAAGAAAATTTTAAAATTACAGATATTTGAGAAAAAGGAAGAAATAATGTAGTTCTTGTGACAAAATAGAGAAAAAATAATCCAAAGTTTCGGATTAAATCATGTTTCAAGTGAATTAAAATAACCGTAAAATACGAAATCGTATTTCTGAGTTATGAATTAAACTCAACTGCACAATGAAAAACGCTTCCTTGAATTATGAAATTAAATCGCTCATCCAAAGACCGATTTCCCACAAAATACTGAAATTTGATAAGTTTCAAAAAACCAAAAGCATAAACCTTGAATTAGAATTTCGTAATAGTAGCAATAAATAAAGACAAAATAAAAATAATATTTCTCTGTGGAGATTTCTCCAACTGTTGATTCCTCTGAACGAAACACATCGGTGAATAAATTAGGCAGTCAAGGTCATTTAGCCCACTAAATCAGTGATCGATTACTTTCCCGTAGTTATTAAACTTCACCTTCCTATTTCAACTTCCTAAAAGCTGTATTGACAGGACTTAATATCGCGTATGATTGGCGTCGCTCGGTCACGTGGTCTTCTGGCTTATCCCGTTTACTGAAATCTGTCGTTGATATTGGCCGGTCAGTCTAGTTTTCTTTTTAATGTCCTCTCGTTTTCTCTACTTGTTGCCGCATTCGCATCACATCGACGACAGGATGACAGCGAATCATCGCGAATCACCGGTGGAAAAGAAGTTACCATGTCCGTGTAAGCATGCTTCTGTTTCATGTGTTTATTTTCTCCAGCCTGTCGGCGATTGACTAGAAGTTGATTGTGTTATGATTTTCTTTTTTAGTGAACTGATTTATAAATGGATTTTTTTTTGCTGATATCGAACTGTGATAAACGATCTTGCGATGGAATAATTTATCAAACGTTCTATTTAATATGCGATCAATCTTTCTTGAAGCTGTAATTGTTTTACTGTGTGGAATAGATTCGAAATTGACAAAATGTGTAATTAAGGGTTTTGATGCATTATATCTGATATACATTTTTTTGTTTTGTTTTAAGTTTTAGAACTGGCATATATATTAAGGGTCATTTTATGATTGTTGGTTTATTTTTAAAGGCATCTAGGAAAAATATCATGAAATAACTTTATTCTATTTCGCTGCAAACGAGCTGTTCTCCCTCTCTCCTCTCCTTTTTTGTGGTTTTAGATTTTGTAATATTTGAAACTTAATTTTCCTAAATAAAATAAGTACCATTGCTAAAAAAATTTATTAAAGGAATTTGTTTAATTCATATATTACCTGTGAAAGCTTTCTTAAATCTGAATAATATGCTTATTTTAAATTTTCTAATCCCTCAGTTTTTATTATATTGAGGTCGTATAAAAAACTATAAATTTGCAGCAGTTATTAAATAGTCTAATGTATAAATTTTATCTCACTCTTCAAGTTAAGTGTAAGAAATAAATTCTATGTTTTTAAAAGAAACAGATTTTTCTTTATTTTATCGCATTTATTCGTATTTAATTTTATTTTTCACTGTCGTTTTAATTCGTATTTTAATTTTATTTTCTTACTTAAATTTTAAATGATCAAAGTTCTCTTGTTTCAAAACAAAACTAATTTTTATGGAAAGTTATGAAATGTCTGCTTTGGGTAATTTTTACGCATAATTGACTATTATTTTTGAAAACTTTTGTTCCTGTGTATTTTGCAACTAAATGCTATATTAGAATTTGTTATTCGAATTTTTATATTTAAATCTATTGAAGGCTCAAAAGAATAAAACCTCCCATCGTTTGTCTCTGAAAAAGATTTGAATAATGTGGGTGGCTTGTATCTCTCTCTCGCTCCTTATTTTCACTTAATAGTTATTTACGGACATTTAAAATTTTAAGACTATTTATCATTTAATAATTTACATGTAAAGTATGTATACTTTCCGATCATCTCAGTTCTACCATCTCAAAGATAGTTCTTAAAATGTTTTCAGCAGGAAAGTTCGATACATTTTGTTTTCAAAAATATTATTTTAGCTTTCAGAGTAAAAGTAATGATGCCACTTAAAATTCTTAGAAAAAAAGTTTTCACTTCAAAAATTAAGCTTCAACTTATATATATATATATATATAATATATATATATATATATATATATATATAAATGGATTAATTTTAAACAAGGTTTCAACTTGCTGTTTAAAAATGAATTTTATCTCTTCTTAAAATTGCTTACAAAAAAAAGTGATATGCGAAAAATATATCTATTCTATGAGATTAGGTTTTTTGAAAGGTAATTTTAAATATTTTGGTAGAAAAAGATAGATGCTGCAGTATTTATAAACATAGTAGGCCGAGGGCTGCTTTGTGGGGTTAGAACCAGTTTTGTGACTAACCAACCTTTCCCTTCTATTTATAGTACTGAATAAAATCCTAGGAGGAATATGTGTACAGAATGCATTATTTAAAAAAAAAAAAAAAAAGTTGCGTATCTAGAAAAGCATTCGAAAATTTTTGGATCACAGCTTGAATAAAAGACAATAACAAACTGGTATTTACCGAATTGAGAGGTCTAAATACAAGTTCGCAGCTTGAAGAAGAAAAGCCTATTAGTGGAAAATTTCTTGATTCTGAAAGATTACCACAGTACTTTCATAAGCTTTTATTAAGTAAAACTTAAACTATAAAGATATCTTTAATTTTCTATACAATAATAAAGTAGAAAGAATTGTATAAATTTATGTATTTATGTGTTGAATTCAATAATTATGTACCATCGTATTGATATCTGTAATTTGATAAGGAAAGATTTAAAAATAGAATTTTAAGATAATCTTGAATAAACATTTATTAATAATAGCATTAATTATTAAGAATAGAGAAATTTATCAATATAATGGAATTTTTTTATAGAGATAATTTTTTGGAAATTTATTCGTCAGTTTTGTTTTGAATAGTTATTTGATAATTTTCTTAATTTTTCTGATTCGCATGAAACTAAATCTTAACATTTAATCTTGCCACAGGAGCTAAATCTTCAAATAAAATCTTGAATAAGATGTAATTGTTTCTGTATTTCAATATGTGCATATTGATATTCCAATGTGGTACTGAAATTAAAATCGTCCATCTCGTCTGGAAAAGTGGATGTGTAATATATATTTTAACCTATGTTCATTACTTTTAAAGTAATACCTCAGTAAATTTAGAATCATTAAGAATTATATAAAGTATTCTCGCATATCAGTCAAAAGTTGTTTTGTGAATGAACATGAAATTTAAGTATCAATCAAAACCATTGAAATATCAACAACGTTTTAGTGCTATAACCAGAAACTTATAAGTAATTGAAACCCAGTCTAATCGTCGCATTATTTTCTAGGTTAAATTTCAAACGAATTTCAGATCTAAAATTTAGGGTCGCGATGCGTTCTGCGATACCCAAATAGTCATGGTTTCTAGCTGGTGGCCAGAATTATTGTAATTTAACATTTAATTAGATTCTGGTATCTCTAAAGACTTGCGTACAACTGCTAATTCTTTTGAAGTTCCAAGTCCTCACGCTCGCTTAGTGTACAAATTTGAAAAGTGGGATGGCATCCAAGATGGCGTCCTCTTCTGAGAATTGCTTATGTGAGGTTTGTCGCCGATAGTTTTTGTTGCACATATAAGCTTGCAAATATTAACAATTTAACTATAGACTAAAAAGGGAATATATTTCACGTTTTTCCATTTTCTTAAATATCAACAGATAATCGTATAATTTAATATCACTATAAAAAAAAGCAAGTTTAGCTACAAGTTATATACAAAACAATTCAAATAACCTTTTTCCGTAATGTATGGTACACTGCTTTTTTATGTCAAATACTGTCTTCGCGATTCTAAATTTAAATGTTTGGAGTTGTTTTTAGAAACTTACAATTCCAAAACTATTTGCAATTTTTCTGATCATTGAAACTAAAAGTAGTATGTTATTTAAAGAAATCTAAATATTTTTTTGGAGCAGTTAAAACCTTAAAAGAATTGTTAAGCTTGTTTTGATTTTAACTTTTCTTTGTTTCCACGTGTGAAATGTGCTGAAAGGGTTTCAAAAGTGCACGTATGCTATCGTAATACAAAATGTCGAAATCGTTTTAAGAATTCCATTCAAAAGCTTATTTCATTGCAATCATTTATTGCTTCAATTTTAAATTACTTTATTTTTTTAACATTTAATGCAGTTTTCAGAGTTTTCTTCTTTTCTTTTTAAATATTTTGAGTAAGAATTTAATGAATCGGGTTATTCTAGAACTTAATAATTGCAATGAATTTAATTTGCTTTCCAAATTATTCAGCTAATTTTTTGTATTTATGAATTTTGTTTCCGTAATTTGGATGAATTAAACATTCCAAAAACTTTGAAATGTTTCATTTAAAGTGTCTCTTGAGTGTCCAGCGCGATGGCCGAGTGGTCATGGTCGCGAACTTGCGGTCGGTGTTGTTGAGTCCAGCTGCCATTGTGGCCGCAGTTGTCTAGCGGTCAAGGTATCGGATCATGGCTGGCATGTCATGAGATCGAGCCCAGTACCTCTAAAGACCCGCCGAGTAGGGGAGCGATGCACGCGTTAAATCTGACTAGAGCTCAAACGTCCTCCCGTTGATGTGGTGGGGTAGTTAAACCAGCTTGGGTGTAGTCTTCGTCACTTGACCATGGTTCGAAATTACGAGGTCCATCGCCAAAAGCCCTCGTGTAGGTGAACAGTGCGGCGTTAATATTCCCTCACTCACGCTATTGAAAACCCGCCCTATGGCGGGCTGATACACGTTAAATTTGTCTAAGCTCAAAATCCTCATGCTAGCGTTGGGCGTGGTGTGTAATTTTGGAAAGGGGAATGCTAGCTCGGGTGTCGTTCTCGTCATTTAACCAGGGTTCCGAATTACGAGGTCCGTCGACAATAGCTCTCATGTTGCTTCATAGTAGTGCGATGGAAGTTAAAATCAAATCTCACATTAGTATGATGTGGCTGTTCGGTGAGTGGAGGAACCAGCTCATTTGATTTCCTCGTCACTTGATCATGACTATTTAGAATGACTTGATACAGAATTTATTTTTTAATCTTTTTTTTTTCTTTTGTGTCTGCTTTCGAATTTTAACTTTTTTTTTATTTTCTTTCCTTCATTATTTCTCAAAGTTAAAACGACTGCTTCGTTAGATTTAATCCACCTTTCGAAAACAGTAATTAGATTAAAGGCTGAATTCTAAGAAAATTAGTATTATTGCTTTAGTTATTATTGTTCTTTAAAAAAAAATTAAATACTAAAAAAAACTCTCGGGTCCAGGACTGGGCGAAGACTGTTTTAATAATTCAAATTCTTAAATTTTAAAAGTTTGAATATTTTTATAAATTAATGTTTTTTTTCTTTTGGTTTTTTTTATTGAACATATTAATATTAGCAGTTTTAAGCGTATAGAATCATTTTATAAATAGTTGTGAGAAGTTAAAGTAAGAGATAAAAGATTAACCATCTAAAGAAATTGATGCCATTAAATGTGTCGAGGCTTTAAGTCCAGTTAGCAAGCTTGCTGTGGAAGCTCGGAAAATGGGTGCCAGCTTAGGGTTTTATCCTTTTTTTCTTTACAGTAGTACAAAATTAAAAGATTTATTCTGTCTTTTTTTTAAAAAAAATTTTGTGCTAATTATATTTGTTACATCCTATCTTTGTAAGAAAACATTTTTTGAAAGATATTTGTTCCATAACTTTTACATACTTTTGTATTTTTAAAATGCGATTCCTGTTTAAACAAGATCTGTTAAACTTGCCTTTTCCTGTACAAAATATTGCGCAATAAAGGTTGAATACAGAGCTAATTATTTCTTGGCGAAAAGAGCGGATTATTACACTAAACCTCTGAGTCTAGTGGTCAAGGTAACGGACTCGTGGTCTGCGTGTCATGAGTTCGAGCCTAGAACCGTTGAAGACCCGCCGTGTGGGGGAGCGATGCACGTTAAATCTGTCGAAAGCTCAAATTTCCTTCTGTAAGTGTGGTGTGGTAGTTAGGAGAGGAAAGTGCCAACTCAGGTGTCGTCCTCGTCGCTTGACCATGGTTCAAAATTACGAGGTCTGTCTCCGAAAGCTCTCGAGTATAGCTAAATAGTGCGACGTTAATATTCACTCACTTTGAATCCCCTTGGGCATTCCACCAACTGCCCCTTGAAGCTTCGAAAACGATGTAAAAAAACAATCGTGTCCCAATTTTGAATCCACTGATAATTCATCAGTGTAGTAGGTTGATGCACAGCTGTTGAAGTCAATGTGTTGGGCTTAAAATCGTGTGTTTGCGTGGTATGGAAATTTGGAGAGGGGTTGCCAGCTCAATTGTCGTTCTCTTCATTTGAACTTGTTTCCAAATCATGAGGTCTTTGCCAGTACTTCTCCTACCTTTGTTTGTGGTGTCAAAAAACAATAATTATAAATCTACTGTGGATCCTTTTACAAAAGATAACTCAATACATGGTTTTATTTTTTTAGCATTTCTTCTTGCATTCCCTTGAGAAAGATGACATTTTTCTTTATAAAAAAAACATAATTTGTTCCTTGGAATGTTTATCTAAATTTGAAAAATATTTAAAATGTGCTTAAATTTCGTAATTTTCGTTATTTTTTTTCTTTTCATTTCGACAATTTCTGAAATATTAATATTATAGGAATTTATTTAGAGGTAGTTCTGTTATGAGATGGACATTCTTTTTCCATCTGCTCTCCTCAAACAATTGGGGGGGGGGGGGGATTCTGAAACATCTCTATTTTTTGCTTGAAGAATGTCATGCGCATATAAACAAGTATTTCAGGATATTTTAATACAAATTACATTCAGTACTAAAACGATTCCTTTCAGAATAACGAGCCAAAGGTGTGTGTGTGTGACTTTTCCTAAAAACTCATTTATTATACCCGGATGTTATTCCTCATATACAATAAATGTATGTTTCAAATACTTCAAGGGCATAAGTCGTTTCTCCGTGTATTTAGCATAATATTAATTTTTTCTTCCCGGATGATCCTCATTTTTCACGAAGAACGTTGCGTCATAGTTTCAAAAAATAAGTTTATTGTTAAATAGTTTAATGTTTGCATTTTGAATAATCTTCATGCCATTCAATTTTAATTTATTGTTTTAGTTACCAATAAATTGGTAAACTCTCATTTAACCCCTTTTACAATTTTTTGTTAAATTAACTTCAAAGCATGCTAAATTATTTCTATCGGTGTAATAGTTTTAAAATTTATTTTTGATACTTTATTAAATTTTTAAAAACGGCTCGTTAGTGTTTTGAGTTATTTACAAAACTTTATAGAAACTCTCGTATTGATTTTTGAGTCATAATTTTTGCCATTTAATATACTTGTACTTACGAAATGCTTCTTGATTTAAAATGCTTCAATAAAATTCTACTCGTATTTAAACTGTTAATAAAGAATTTGAACAATAAATTTGTTAATTGAATTATTAGTAAAAAAAATCTAATCTTTATATTGCATTTTTTTTTTTTTTTTTTGCATCCCAAGCCTTTAGGTTTTTTGCGATTCTTTATTGTGTAATAATAAATATAGAACTATATAAATTGTGGCTTTCAAGTAAAATTGCTTTTTTTATGTTCTTTTCAATGGATCTTATTATTAATATTATTATTATTTTGAGAAATGAAACAAAGTCTATAAGCAAAAAGCAGCTACCTGAAAAATAGGTTTAAATAATTTTTATCTCCAATAATTTTTTGAGGGTTTTTGAATTTGGCTTTTTACTCTTTTGCCTTTTTAAAGTTCTTGGGAATAAATTATACTCTAATATTCAAGTTAAAGTACGAGAAAAAAGAAAAGACTGTGTAGTGAAGATTGTAAAATCCAGCTTATTTCTAATCTCCAAATTTTTTTAATTGGAAACGGCAGAATAACGACGCTTATCTATGCTGTAACATTTTATGATTCATGTTTTTAATGAGCCATTTCATACTTAGTAATAGTTTATCCAGTTTGGCTGCAAGGATGCAACTTTCCCGCTAGGTTTTAATTTTGCAATATATATTCAGGTTAAATCTTTTTATTAAGAAAGAATCAACTATCTGCTTTTACAGGATCAAAGTAGTTTTCATACCATTGTTTAAAAACTAAAATGCTTTTAAATGAAGATTTTATAAACCTTGTACAAATTAATAGACAAGTCAAAGCACTTAAAATAAATTAGATGTTGTGCTTTTAGTTAATGACGTATAAAAAATGCCAAAATCGTGGGCGTGGGTAAGAGGCAAACCACATAGTTTTACGAATATTTCTTCCCAAAAAAATTTAAAATTACAATTACATAATGAATTAATAGTTCATTCACCTTTGAAATGTAGTTAATTTTGGCTGAAGATGCTTACTTATCTAGAATTGAAAGAGAAAGGACCTCAAATAATTGGAAAATTAAAGCTACAATCTCCTAAGCGTAATCTATGCTCAAGATGTACTTTATCATTTTTAATAAGCTGTTTATATTGCTTAACATGAAACCGAAGGGACTAAAATATTGTCGCGTTAAAGGACATTGCAAAAATACCCTCATAATCAACAAATTTAAGTTTATTAGAGTTTTTTAATATACATTGTTATGTATATATTTAATAAAAAATCAATGAAACAAAAACATTAACAAGAACTTTAAAAAATTTAATATAAAATTTTTCCAATTTTTTTTTTTAAAACAGCACATTTATTGAGTCTTGGGGGGGGGGGAGAAGCTGAATTGTTTCTTTGCATTGTTTTTAGCATTAAATTGTCAACTATTTGTTCGATATTATCCAATTTGTTATTCATTTCACCATTGATAAAAAAAATGGGTGTCAATAATTTCGCTTACTTTTCAAGATGTTCCTCTTTTCGGATGTGGGAACAGGAGCTGCATTATTCATTTCATTTTCATCTTCGGAATCTGTATCGGTGATATTTTTTGAGCTTTGAACAAACTCCAAAATATCGTTGTCTGCTATAATTGGGGCTGTACGCACATTATCATCGACTGCAATGAATTTTTCCGAAAATACAATAGGACAGTCCAATCCGACTGGTCTTCTCCGTATTTTATTCATTCCGAGAAGGAAAATCTTTTCGTGTTAAGCAATTTTTGTTTCGTGTTAAAAAATGCATAGAATTACATAGTACTTTGTCAGGACCGTTGTATTTCGTGTTAACCAATATTTCATCTCAAGCATTTTCGCGTTAAACATTTTTTACTGTATATGAATTCTATTTCATTTGCAAAATTGAATTCCAACGCTTCAATTATTTGGATGTCCATTTTGATGACTTAACCCTTTTTTTATTTGTTTTTAATATAGTTTCCCACTTTTTTCTGAATTTTTTTTAAAATGTGTATTACTTGAAAGTCATTCAATTAAATTTCAAATAATATTTAAATCCAGAAATTGTTATACTAGTATAGATCCCATACTTTTATTACGTTTATTGAAAATACTGAATTTTTGCATGTAGGTTACTGAGAAAGTAGTTTAAAATATCACCTGTGTGAGACAAAGGAGTATTTTCGGTTTTCATGTACCCTGTGACAGTCCGTTCACTCAGTAACGGGTATCTAACTTTTCATCAAATAAGGTCAGCCTCAAGCATCAAATATAAATAGGACAATTGAAGCGTGAAGCTTGGAACTACACAAGGAGCACCCATTCACTAAGATGTTTAGTTTCCAAAATTCTGAGTATTTTACAGAAAAAGAAAAGAAAGAGCCGGAACTAATGACATCTGTGATATTTTTTGTAAGAGGAATTTGCTTTCCACAAATGTTTCGATACCTGTTGCGAATGTGGTACAAACCAGATTGCTCTCATTTTTATTATTGCTGAATTCGTTTCTAGTAACGAGATGTTACGTTATCCAGTTCTTTCGAATATATATCAAGTTATATTTAGGTTTGAAACTTGATTTATTTTTTTCTCAGTGACGTTCTCATTTAAGTAGAAATCTGAACATTAACTGTAATGCATAAAAATTGCATGCAATTTTCATAACGTAAATTTTTGTGTTCTAATACTGTGCTGGATATGCTTATTTTTTAAGTGAAAACTTCTTTAGCGGCGTTAGGCACTTTTGGGTAGGGGAAAATCTTATGGGTTCGCGTCACCGACATGCTCTGACTGGCGCATGCGCAGTGTCTTGTTCGCTTTAGACACTTTTTGGATGGGTGAAATCTCGTGCGTTCGCGTCACCGACATGCTTATAGCTGTTTTTCTGTAGCTATACAGCTGACGTATAGTGCTGTGTATATCTTATAAGTGAAATTGAATGGATTTAGCGAGAAGTTCAATGTGTATATACTGTGCATTTTTAAAAGTGTTTTTGTTTGATTATTATTTGAATCGTTTAATTGAAGAATCATTGAATAAAATGAAATAATTGAAAGTACAAAAAGTCTAAGTATTGTTGAAATTAATGGCAATGATGTAAACAATTAAAATGTTAAAAATCAAGTATATTGAAATTTAAGTAAATGCAAATACTATCCATAAATAATATATATGATTGTATATTAATTGTTATTTCAATTGAATTGTATTTATATTTTGTCATGGATCTTGTACAGCCCGTAATATATTTGAATAATAAAAAACCATATAAACATGCATTTAGTTGTTGCTCGGAGTGTCAATAGATGTGAAAACCAGATTGATGTTGATAATTTTTATTCAAACATTATGAAATTTCAAATTTTAATACTAAAAGTTCTAAGTTTTCACTTCTATTGGCAGTCTCTATAACTGCCAATTTATTTTTCTCAAAGAAAGAAGTCTAATTTTTATAGCTGAAGTAGAACTATGCTCACCGAGGCTACGGATATTCAAAACAGTCTTTGACGGGACTTGGGAGTCAAATCTAACGCAAACACCATTCACCATTTGAGCTCATGGTCCATTATTATACAAGTTTATTTTTTATAATCTCTAGAATAATATAACTAAAGTTTAAGCCATATACTTGTGAAAATTTTGACCTTAATATGCTTGTGTATTTCTGTAAATGAACTTGATCATTCTAAAGATATTTTAGGATATTTTATTCTAAAAATAATTTATGCTGAATTTTTTTAAAAATGCCGTGTTTTGAGAATATTTCATTGTTTTTGCTACAGTTATTGAATACATAAAAAAATTAGAGTTTTATTTATTGAATAAGTTAACATATACCGTAAAATCCGTCGTATAATGCGCATTTTTAACACAAAAACTAAGACCGATATTTAAGGTTGCACGTTCTGCGCCGGATATGAAAATTATACCTTTAAAAATAAAAATTAAAGCTGAGCATTAAAAAATTTAGGCTTCTACATAGATCGAAATACTGTTTATTCAAAAGAAATGACATTCCTTATGAACTTAAAGGGTTGTAATTCCAGAAATATGCTATTTTTTTTTCTAAAACCGGGAATAATACCTCGAATAAATGACTTCAAAACATACGGTTATTGCATACTTTAAAGTCATGTTTTTTCGTTAAAAAAAGGTGTGTATTGCACATCGGATTTTACGGTACTTTGCTTTTACCTGATGACTTGATGTTGCGATTGAATAAAAGGATTCTAAATTAGGTCTCTTGAAATCTTTTTAAAGATAACTGCATTTAGTTCTACAGTAGGACGTCGTTTATCCGAACGTTTATTATCCGGAGCGTCAAATATCCGAACCAGTTGTTTCCTGTGAGGCCAAAAGTGACGGGAAAACCCAAGGTGAGGGATATTTGGGGGATTTCAGTTGTGTGCTGTGATTTGGTAAACATTTGCGCGGAATATTATGTCAGTTTGTTTCCAAGTGAGGGGCTGTATACGTGCTCTTTTGTTAAGTTTTGTTGATGTAGAAACCTGGATGGCATGCGATGCAGAAGACTGGATTTCAAATGCTAAATGATGACGAGATTGTGACTTCCGTGCAAGAAGAATCTGACCTTGTCGACGATGAAACGGATGAAGACGAGGACAACAACAACGAAAGTAACAAATGCTGGTGCGTTTACTGCGTTAGAGACAGCTATGAAGTGGTATGAACAACAGAGTGCTGTCCTACTCAACTACTATTGCTGAGGAGAATCAGAGACCTTGCAGCAAAAATAACGATGGTGTACAATGGTACAGCGAAAAATTAGGGATTATTTTCCGCAATAAAAGTAAAATTGCGACATTTTGCACCTATTTTGCTTTTTCTTCAAGCACGTTTCCCGCATGTGATGATTTTCAATATTTGTATAGTGTCCAGTATTGTATACTGCATGGATCGCATTCGATTTTCGGTTATCCGAACAATCGCGGATCCGATCGGTGTCCAGTCCTAATTGATTCGGATAAACGACGTTCTACTGTATTTGTGTGGAAGTCGTATGGTGGCCGCAGAAGCCTATGGCCATGAGCTTGTGACCAGCGTGTAACGAGTTCTAGCCCTGTTGGCGCTGAGGAATCGGCACCCGTATATAGGGGCTGATGAGCATGAAATCTGTCGTGGCTCAAAGTCCTCCCATTAGCGTGGTTAGTAATTTAGAGAGTTGTCGTCCTCGTTTACTTGGCCGTAGTTCAAAACTTCGGATTCATTTCCAAAAGCCCTTTTGTTGTTTTATAGTGGTGTAAATAAACACTCACTCCCTGACGTCGTGGGGAAACCAGGGGATTGAGGAACCACACATGTTATCCTCGTCATCTGATCAAACTTTCGGTTCTATCTGAATATTCTACTATAGGTTACTCTGGTACGTTAATTTTAACGATAATAAATTTTCAAATTATTTGTAATGTTTAACGGTTGTAAGTTTCGGACAGTCAACTTGTTACTTTAAATCTTGTCATTTTTTTTATATCTTTATATAATTGAAAATTTCACTGAATCCGAGGAGGGCATTACGTCGATCACGATCGACCGGTAGACCGCGAAGACATTTTGGGTGACCGCCTGAAGATTAGCAGTTAGTAATTATATACGGAAATATTCAAAATTAGCTGACAGTACGCGGATTGTCTTCTATTGATTATGTTTTCGAGAACCAACTTTAGATGAAAATGTTTTATTTTTTAATGTATTTTGAATTGTTTGATAATAAATTCATCATTAGATATTACTATATTTGTGGCTATTATTGTTATGTTTGTATTTTGTGGTTTGCCTTAAACGTGGTTTCAAAAAGTGAGTTTTTAATTTTATTTACGTAGGTAAGTACATATTCCGTTTTCATTAAGTTATAATAAATATTGTTGACTTTTTCTTTACCTCGCCTCAACTACGACACAGGGCAGTGTGGGCGTAAATTTTTCAAAGGGGGCGTGGCCGCGGTAGCCGAGTGGTCTAGGCATCGGATCGTGGCTAGCATGTCATGAATTCGATCCCAGTACCACTGAAGACCCGCTGTGTAGGGAAGCGATGCACGTAAAATCTGTCGAGAGCTCAAACGTCCTCCCGTTGGTGTGGTAGTTAGGAGAGGGGGTTGCCAGCTCAGGTGTCGTCCGCGTCACTTGACCATTGTTCAAAATTACGCGGACCGTCCCCAAAAGCCCTCGTGTAGCTGAACAGTGGGACGTTAATATTCACTCACTCACTTTCAAAGGGGGCGCGATGTGGTGGTCCAGGGTCGAATGTCTATCATTTTCATATCCTACAACAATATGTAGCCAAACATATTTTTTTTTCATTTTGTAGATTATCAGGAACAAAGAACAGTAGGAAATTTATTGAATAAATAATTCGCACTAAATAAAAAAAATCATAAAAACAAGTAGTTAATTAAATTTTGTGTACTATATACATGGGATTATAATCGATCGGAAAAAATCGAGGGCTATGGAGGAGAGTCCGGATCCGTGGAGCCTCCCCCCCCCCTTTAAGTGGGTCACTGATACTGGGTGGACCGAAACACCTTGAAAAAATTTGAAGTAGCTTGTACCCTGGAAAAGTCTGCCCACCCCTGCACTAAATCATTTAACAATTATTGGCACATGACAAACAAGTGCAAAAAAAATATTGTGGAAATTGTTGAACGGATTTGTTTGATGCATATTTCAACATCTTTGTGAATTGAATTTCTTAATCGGTGTGGATATGAAAATTTTAATGATATTTATATCAATGGCATCGAACCTGATATTCTTACTTCTAACTTTTTTTTGCAGATTATGTGGACTGCATACCACAAACGTTTACGATTTCTGTATTTGTAGAAATCCATTGCAGACTGAATTCTCATACAAAAAAATTGTTACGTTTTATGGATGTTTGAATTCTTTAACTAAATATCTGAATCTTTTTTACTTTAATGTAATATTACTGTTTTCTAGATTTATTATTTATCGAAATAATTTTATGGTAGATTAACTCTTCAAAAATAGTTCTATCGTAAATATATGAATTTTAAAAAATTCGACAATGCAAGTGGTTGACTATTTGTAAAGGAACTATGTATTTTATATCTAAAATAAGAATCAGTGTCATATTAGAATTAAACACACTTTTAAAATGAAAGATTTTTACAGAAATGAAACTGAAATGAAATTTCTCGTATTTCACAGAAAATAATTTCAATAAATCTGATTTTACATGTTTTTACAGCTTATGACGAAGCCGACATCCTTCAGATGATAATTGTAGTCAAATGCTCAAAACACAAAGCAGTTCCCTCCGGATTTAGGTTAGTTTTCTCATTTGTAATGTAGCTTTGCATCCTTTGCTGAATTCTCTTGGTTCGTAGCTTGGCAAGTAAACATGTGATATGCGTATGGTAAAGATTTATGGATCAAATTTCGTGACTTGGTCACACGATAATCTATTAAGAGACATATACTCAGCTGCCTGTGTAATAAAAGATTATTTCTAAATCACGAGATGAAAGAAAGTGAGCATTATTACGAGATTGATTTAAATGCTAATGGAATGGTTGCATTTACTCTATTTCTACTTAATGACTAGGTTTATTTCTCAAAACTGTGATCATTCGTACTTTATCTCTATTTTGCAACTTTTTAGTATTCTTTGTACTTGCCAAGTTATGCACTTTACAGCTTGCCTTTTTCCGCTGCATTTGTTACTTTTTTTCGCTCATGCTTCCCGGTTTGGCATTATTTGCTTACTTTTTTTCCTTTTACTTGCATATTTGAAATATTTTTTTATTGAATTATGGATTTTGTTTTCTTTACATTTCTTTTCATTGAAAATTAGAGAAATTGATTGAAGTCTTGTTTGTACAATTACTTGAAGTATAACAATTTAGGACTTTGTTGGCTAATACTTCAGAATCTTCTAAATACTTTTGTATTTAAATGACCTATGTAATCTAAAGCCTGTAAGATTGTACAACTTTAGCTCAACTGATCAGTCAAAAATTAGATTCAATTTGTTTATTTTACAAATGTCGTATATTAGAGCATATGTTATAATTTCACGGGCTTTCCAATACTTTTTAACAATATCCTCAACTAGAAAATGCAACACAATTGTTCAAATGCTCACAGATCATAGGCTGGTAGGAGTCTCGCAAAACAGTTTGGAAGTCCACCACTCCAATTCTGTCGACATGGTTACTCATACAGTCATGTCCAGTCAGACTTCTAAAGAGACTTGCCGCTATGTTGGTTGTCTGGAGACAAATCTCTCCTTTCCTAGAATCCCCAATTTCTCATTCATATCATGTTGGATCATATCTTATTTAAATATTTTCTTAAGAATCAAATTACAAATTTAATCGAATGAAAATAAAGGTCGTTTGATACGTTGCTCTATCAAAGTATCCTTCTTTGCCAATGCGTCAGATTTATCGCGGCCCAACATTCCGTAATGGACAGTAATATAATAAAAAGAAATTTGTTAGTGCCTTGAGAAAAATCTTCAATCCAAGATTATGTGCGAGCTATTTTGATCATTTTGGAGGACTTGGAGCGCACTTTTAATGTCTTCACAAAATGTTGACTATGAATCGACAGTTGTTGAATAGACACTGTAATAGCTTAGATTTCACTATCAAAGATTGTAGTAAAAACGCCCATTGGTAAATAAACTAAAACACGCCGGGTTTACAGTATAACAGTGTTTCTTACTGTGGGGCGCGCCCCCTAGGGGGCATGATAACCCTACAAGGGAGTGAGTGTATATAAAAGTCAGAAGCAAAAGATTTTAAAAAATTATTATTTTACTGAAGGGAAGCAAAACAAAATACATTCTGACATAATAAAAAATAAAACACACATTTTCACTGATATAATACACCGATAAATGTATCAGTACTGCACAATGTGTTTCATAATTAATTCATCAGTACTAAGTTAAGAACAAGTTTAATAATTGTACCAGCGACACACTATGGGCATGTCATAAAATTATATGCAAAATTTAATATTTATCTTGATAATTTGTACGATTTATAATTTAAGTCGCATTGTAACTTTACGTCGAAATATATTATTACTGAATTCAATACATTGTTATTGTATGGAAGAGGGGCGCGATGAAAATTATGACTGAAAATTGGATCGCAAGTATAGACAGTTTGAGAAGCCCTGCGGTATAATAAATCAACTTTCTGTTTTAATCAGACCATAATTTGCATTTTTAGAAGTATACAGTAAAGTTAGCTATTTTTGTCAAATTTCGTATCGTTCTGTCATTTTTGTCAACATCTTTGAATTGTGTGTTTGGGGAAACGAATTATTTTTAGAAGAAATGAAATTCCATTAAGAAAATACGTGAACAGTGGTCTCGCAGTGACTTTTATCCGCTATGAAACTGTTGAAATATTGTTGATACGATGACAGGCGCTGTTTTATTAACTCGATTTATGAACACTCATCTTAGAAATAAATTGAGCTCTTACCTTCAACTTTATTTTTGATTTTATCACTTAATTTTACGGGCATTCCTGAATAAATACTGATGAGCATTTTTAGCGGGAATGCTATTATCTATGTTATCTAGAATATATATATGCTCATCGTGTAAAGTGCTTTTTTTTCTTTTCCCTTCCTTCCTTTTTTTGAAAATTGTATAATTCGGAATACACTTGTTTTTCAAAAAACAAAAACAAAAATGAAGGTGTATCTCTGTAATTTTATTGGTTTGATTGTACACGCCATTCATTATATTAATGCGTCATTAACAGCATTACAAATATTTCTATAATCAAATGTCAATCATGTTATACTATGTACGAAATACATAATTATTTAAAATTGTTTTACTTAAATATAGCAAATGTGTTTCAATTAAATAGCAATTTTATATAACAGAAATTCAACTATATTTAATTCAGCTGAAATTGGGACCTAGCATAGTTTTTTTTGTATGCGTTAATTTTGTATAAAATGCACTTTCAATGTCGTTTTGAATATTTTTTACAAAAGTTACAAGTGAAGTTAATTTACGAAAAATCTCAGATGTCATTCTCTTCACCTGACCATGGTTCAAAATTACGAGGTCCATTACAATAGCACTCTTGTTGAATTTATACTTCGAAGTTTATTATCACTCAAAGTTGAACTGTAATTTAGCTCTCTAGATAATTAAAATTTTTAATTGTATATCTTGCTTTAAAAATCTGATGCGTTTTAAAATTTAATTTTTGTTACATTTTAACAATCAAAATATAGTAAATATTAGAAGTCTCGAATAGTATGTCAAGACTTGACCTGAAATATTCCAAGAAAATGCGACATCTATTTTTCTTTATCATTTTTAAGATTATGCGAGTTTTTTCTCCCATAAAAGTTCAATACATCCTTAGAAGATTATTTTTAGAAAATATACTGTGTAATTAAACGAAATTTTCATTCCATGCAGTAGTTGCAAAAATACCCAGAAAAACAACTCATCAGCGTTACGTGGTTAGAATGATTATTAAATTCAAGTTTTTTTATATTCTTAAGATGTATTATATTTTTTTTTCTTTTGATATTTCCTTACCACAAATGATACGGTTATCATTAGTATCCTACGGTTTTACTTATATATTATATATTGTGTGCTTAACGAGGTATATGTTTGAAGCAATCTTTATTCTATGAATTCGATGTTCGTTTTCTAATATGTTGGTTTCCAGATGCAATCAACCGATACTGCAATTTTAGTTTTTGATTATCTTTAAGGATTATTTACTGTGATTTGAATGTTATATAATTGCTAGCCGTTACCCGTCCACTTCGCTTTGTATTTCATAATGTATGACTTTTTTTATAAATATAAAGTTATTGATATCTAAGTCTTAGCATTAAGCTTCCAATTGAATTCAAAAATATTTTTATATGCTTAGTCTCTTGATCTAAAAAGAACAGGAACTTAAATTTATAAATCGGAAAAAATTATATTTTACGTCCCTTAACTACGGAAGTCAATTTCCTCACAAACTCCGTTTATATCGTATCTCCACTCAACAAAAGAAACATGTTTGCCAATTTTCCAGTGTGTGTGTTTTAAGTTTAAAAACAGGAGTCTTTTATAAAGCCCCTTGAATCCCCCCCCCTTCGTAGTCGATTTCAGAAAAATCCTTAAGCGTTGCCAAATCAAAAGATGTCACCGATTACAGCAATCGTTTTCTAAGCATGCGCGGAAATTGCTTTCAATTAATAACTACATATCCGGCATTTGGTGACTCTCCACATACACACGAATTCTTCTTTAAGCAAAGAAGTTTAAGAAGTGCACGCAATAAATTTGAAACACAATTTTTTGGCAAAAATGTGCTTACTGCTCTTTTGAAACATCAGTTAAGCTCCTTACAAAATTTTCAATATTATTCTAAATAAACCCAAGTTTCTGTAAATATTGACTTTTTTTTGTGGCCCACCTTAAGCTAAACCTTGTTTGCTTGGTCTAAGTTAGCCTATGAGTATGACACCCATGGTCTAGGATAATACCTCGAATAAATGGCTTCAAAACATGAGAGCATTGCGTACCAACGTTTCTGTTTTCTTCGTAAGAAAAGGGGGTGCTCGTTATACGTCAAATATAGCTAAAAATTCAAAAATGCAGCTTGAAACGTATAGGTACGCGTTATACCAAGGCTATCTGGATAAGAGATCTCTTCAAGATAGCATTGGTTATACAAGGGATTTTACGGTACATCCCAAACAAATATCCTATACATACATTTGAATGTTTGTAGAACTATACACACAATTGTTATTTTTTATTTTAAATTAAATTCTTATTGCTACGTCTAACTTATTCATAATTATTTCAAAAATATAAATTTTGGTATAATGGATTCGATTCCTGTCTCAATCTTGTGAGATCTATATAAATAAAACAGGTGCTAGTTTTGAAGATTTAATCTAAGAATTTTCGTGTTGCTACTTTTCCGTGTCCAGTCTAAGAGTAAAATTGCGATGCTAGTTGTACGCAAAATTAGTATGGTTTATGTGTTTTTATAAGTATTACGTGATTGTGAATAAAGTTTTGTATTCTCTAAAAGTCTTGCTTACATACGTACCATTTATCCATAATTATTTTTATGCTGGCTGATTAAAAAGTAATTTTAGAACGCTTATTTAATTTATTATACGGATTGATGATAAAACTTCAGAGCTGTCATGAAATTATTAGGTACAAGCATAAGCTTTTTTATTAAATGTCATGAATGGAAAAAATTAAATTGAAATTTTATGCATTAAAGGTAGTTAAATGATTATGTAATAATTTTTACTTTTTTTTAGTCATTCTAAAGTATTGTTTGGAAATGGATTATTTAAGACAGTTAATTCATTCTCTGATAAATGACAATATTTTTTAATCTTAAATTTAATTTATAAGCTAGAAAATTTTCAACTTTCCGTATTCATTAAAATTTGAAATTTTTCTTATTTAAAATGGTAGCATATACGTAGATCGTAGATTTTTTTTTTTTCCTTTCCTTTTTAAAATTTTTGAACTAATTATTTTGGGCGTTTATATAATATAAATTACAGGCTTGGTTAATTATAACACTCATTAGAGATGCGAGAAAACTTGTATTTTTGACCTTGACAAAGACCTTAAACTGTCTTTAAGCATTAATACGCACATTAATGATTATTCTCAAGGTAAGGAAATTTGCATTTACCATTTTTCAATCAGAGGCAAAAGTCTTCGTAAGACGAATATACGTTTTTTTTATAATGATTGATTGAATTGTTTATAAATTTAAATGTTTTTATTCATAATTGGCTATGCTTGATAAATGGGTCTTCAATTGTCGTGAATCCATTAGATAAGAACAATTTTAATAGTTAGTGGTTTTATCGTTGCTTTATTTTTCTTTTAAAAATTTATAGCGCAATTATTTGGTATTTCAGAAATGTTTAATAAAATTTTGCAGATTTTCTTAAAATTACTTAAAAATTATTTTTAATGAATTGTTACATGCATCTTACAAACAAGATATCAATCATTGGCATGGCCAAGTAATTTTAGCGCGTTTTTCACATGTTGTATTTTACAATAATGCAACTAATGAACTTTTTACTAACAGAAAATAATACTATATTTAAAAAAAAAATTTACAAAAATTAAAAAAAAATTTTAATTATTAAATTTAAATATGATTCGGCTCATCTAGGGCACAAATGTGACCAAATGCCGAAAACCCGAGGCCAATCGGTTAATTATTGGCTGAGAAAAAGGTACGACAAAATATGTGACGAAGACGAAATTTGCGTCCTAATAGCGCTTTTTTTACACTACGTGAAAAACGCGCCAAAAAAAAAAAGGTTTTTTAAGCAGATGGGAGAAAAAGCACTTATAATCCAAAAAAATTTCATATGTATTGAATTCCTTCAATTAGTGTGTGTGAGTGTATATATATATATATCACACACACATAATATATCGTGAGGTAAGCACTCCTCATATCCTATGGTACATAGCTGTTCTTGCATCTTTGATTCAATGGAAACAATAGTTTAAATTTTTTTAATTAATTTTTAAAGCTCTCATTTTTATACCCGGCAAAAAAAGGGGGAAGCGTAAATTTCGTTTATTTTTTGGGTTAAAAGTGCGCGTTGTACGACAGACTTTATGGTAAAACATGTTGTACATTTAATTCTGCAATATCAGTAATCAAGACTGCGAATTTTTACTAGTTAGTGTTTATTTGAGATACGGCTTCGAGTTCTGTTTCCAAGAAGGCCCCCACATATGGAATAAAGAATGCTGCATTTTAAATAAACCTAACTTCAGTGTCCTCATAAGACATGATTTGGAAATCAGGATATGGAAATATCGCTTTTGTTGGCCTAATCATCTTGCCTATACTATTACCAGAATACATTTCTAAACTTTGCCATGACCTAACTATTTAGGCGTAGTCGAGGCTGACTCAAAAGAAAGGTTGTTGGCTCTCCCAAAATTTTTATTTTAACCTTATACCACTCCCAAACTAGTAATTATGCATTTTTTGCATAAATACTTCTCATAGACATCGTTCCTTCCACCCAATTTTGTGTCGAAATTTACTCTTTTAAAATGGATAATCTTCAGTCATCTTCTATTTTTTGCATATTTATTCCGAAGACTTTTTCTCATTTTAATAAGATGAGACTTGCATAACAATACAGACGATGACAGACTACCATAACAAAAACAGTTAACAAAACTACTATGTAACAAGAGCAGTTTATAGTGTGGATTTTAATAGCTTCAGTCTGTCACTAGAACGTTTTTTTTTTTTTGAATTATGTTTACTTGCAGTATCTCAAGGGTTTTTATCCTCTATTTCCTACTGACTGATCTTGAATCAATGACAAGCAACCTCAAAGTGTTTCATTGTAAATCGAGCATGAGAAATATTTTAAATTAATCTAAGTAATTGTGCTGTAAATTAAGATGGACAGCATGTCAAATTATGTACTCATACGTGTATTAAAGATCGGCTTTAATTACTGCAGCCCTGCCTGGATAACTGGATGGTCATGAATTCATAGCCGTTGATGTTTCCATCGAATAGTAAGCTTGAGTCCTGACGTTACTAAAGGTACGCCGTTAATTTTAAGTAAATACAAGGGGTATTCACACATGTTAAGTGGTTTCACAATCCTGTTACTACAGTTTACAGAAATTTAGCTTATTTCTTTCTAGCCATATCAAAGTACACTCGCTGCTAAAATTTAAGCATGGAGAGGAAAATATTGATTTCGGGAAGCCAATATAAATTTGAGAATTTGATTCGTTGCAGAGGTAGATGGAAACATACAAATAGGTTATTTAAGCAGCCGTATGAGAAGAAATCATTATAAAAGACTTTAGGAGTTGCGTGTAAAAAAGGTTCTTTTACATGTAGATTTTTTGTACAATTAGTCTTTGAAGCAGGAATATGAATATGAAGCAGGCCAATCAATTCTTTTCTTTGGTGTTTATCATTCCGTTATTTCACGATTATGGGAACCATTCAAAACGAGCAATACAGTTGCCCAAAGACTGTGACCAATCATCCAAGCGTTACGACCCCTTCGGGATTAAATATATTGTTTCAGTCAAATGGAATCGAAGATACCTCCACATGTGAGATACTTACGATTACTGTGTCCATTGGTAAGACGAAATCTGTTGTTAGTATGCGCCGAAGATTACATATGAATGAACTGTACCACTGGTTTTCTCTATCCAAACAATCAAGAAAGGAAGGAATAATTAAAGTGGTGTCGGTGGCTTGTGAATAAATGACAAGCGTGTAAGTATCTGAAGAGAACAGAATACTCACAATCGGCCCATAACATCAAGCATTACACGTTAGGAGGTGGAAGCATCATAGTGTGCGAAAGGTTTTCTGTTGGAATATCGTACCTATTTACACATCTATAGACTGAGTTATGTGACAACTGTCTGATATCTGGATGAAGTTCTAGAACTTTCTGTGAGATAACACGCTGCAGTAGTTAATTTTGCTTTCGTTTTATTGTATAATGCGCGTCCTCATAGAATTCATATTGTCGACAATTGTCTTGAGAGTAAGTGGATTAAATGTATGGATTGGCTGACCTCAATCCCATACTTCAGAATGCTCTTGATCTTGCTGTATCCCTACGTTATCACAAAATTGCAAACTACTCTACACAAAAGAATGGCAATTACTTGACTCGGCGGTTTTTGAACGTCTCATGGCTGTAAATTTTGTATGAGCATGAGGGTGGTCACATACTTTATTAAACTAAACTCAGTGGCGCAACAGCCCATGAGTGCCAAGCCCTGCTGCGCCCATCTTAGTATACGTGACCATTGGGCGCTGAGGTGCATGAGCAGATGTACCGATCAGGTAGTCATTCTGAAGCGAAAATTCTTGGTGTTTAGTCCCCAAGCAAGCTTGGTACTCATTTATCGAACCACTGAATGGATGAAAAGCTGAGTTGATCTTTCCCAGCCAACATCTTTGAGGTGTTGGCGAAGACCGAGCACAGAACTCCGGACCTGTGGGGTGGAAGTGCAAAACGCTGCCACTGGGCCTACATACCTTATTAATGTTTTATTTTTGGAAGTAGACATTTTAATTACTTCATCTTTATAACTTTTTTAGATTCGTTATTTCTTTTATCTTTATGCGTAATTTGTTTCGCTTCATGCATGAACTTATTTGCTACTTCCTTGCCTCATTTCGTGTACTTGTCGATTTCTTCCCACTTTACCGCTTCGCGCTTAACTTTTGGTACCGAGTGTATTCCCAGCATAGTAGATAGATGATTTAAGAATTTAAAATTTTTAAGGAATCATGATAATGTACTTTTTTTCAAATTTTATTTCAATGCCTAGATTTGTATTTCCGAATATAAAATTTTAAGTAATTAATTTTTAGCTGATTAATCTTTATTATTTATACATAAGGCGAGTTCCAGTAAAGATCTTTGTTATTTTGTAGATCTAATTCCAATTGGGTGTAGAATCTTCTGCTCGTCCAATTATTTTGTTTTTGTATCTCAGCTAGTCGGTGAAATTTCCTTGGAAGCAGAATGATAGGGAGCATTTATTCCTATATAAATAACTCAACATGGATTTTGAACATATAAATCGGAATCTATAGAAGCCAATTACGTGGGAATTTTTTATATCGCTCTTTTGATAAATATCCATAAATTAAAACAATAGAACGATGTTCTATGAAGATGACAGCACTGACCTTCTGACCAAAATCCTTTGTGCAATAAACGGATCAAAGCAATTTGATCTTGTATCGCGTCACAGACTAAAATGATCGGAGCAAACATTTAAGACACTCGACTTTCAAAAACATCTTGGGGTTGCAAGGATTCACTTAATTTATGAAGTTTGAGTCACGCCTGGTGTTCAGTATTTTTATGTATATCCAAGCTGAGTATTTTGGTCTTGTTGGAAAATCTTTGTTAAAACTAGCGTAAATCGATAATATGTGAATCCATCCTTTACATTTTTTAAACTTTTTTTTTCAAACAGTATTTTTAAAATCTGAAATCTTTTAAATCCAATTAGTGTTTTAAAAAATTATATACAAACGGGTCAATTTCTTTTGATTTATTGACACTTTTAGTAAATTACACGAAATTGAAAGAATATATTCCTGTAATGAAAAATATTCATGATGTACAAAAAATGTTTTGATTTGCTATTCCTATATCAATGACATCAAACCATCTTTTTTAACACCCTTTTATAAGCTTCACTTGTATGTAACGGAATCTTTCGACTCAATTTTTACCCACTTTAAAAGGTCAGATTAATTCGAAATTTTGCTCACTTGTCCAGGACTGATGTCGATATAATAATTAAAAAATTTTGTTCCATTGTCCTAATCAGGATCACCAGGATTAACGATTTCTCTTTATCAGATCTTATCCCACATCTGGTGACTAATTTCAGATCCCATTTCCAGATTTGTCGACTGAAAGATTAAGTTACAACTTAGTTCGATTTTCTATAAAAGGGTGTTTTTTTAAACTATAATTTATTGTTTTTGCATTTCCTCTCTGTTTTCAGAAATGTTCTACGAAGTTAACGCACTGTTGCATTATACAGAAACGTTAGGATGAAATCCAAGACAAAAGTCATTTCTAATTATGTACCAAATAACCATGAATCTTTATATATAAATTTATAGGTCATATATAGGTCATAATGTAGCCGAGTGATCGCGAGCTCGTGGTTGGTGTTATGTCGTTGGTTCGAGTCCTGATATCACTGAAGATCCACTGTGTAGAAGGGATTTTGCACATTAAATTTGACGTGGCTCACAAAACTGTCACGTTGGTATAATTTTGAAGTTTGCAGAGTGGAGTGATAAAGGTATCGTCCACGTCCCTTGAACGAGGCTCGAAATTACTCCATTGCTAATAGACCACGTGCAACATCGAAATGCTATTTTAGTTTTTAAAAAGTTAAATCATTGAGCCATAGTAAATATTTCTTTTTATTTTGTAAGCAAAATTTTAAGTTTGTGATGAAAAAGAAAATCTTTTGCCTCTTAAAGGAAACAATGAATTGAAAGACTTTATGCTTTTTAAGGATGTTGAATGTTGGAGACTTGGGTGTTTTTTAATTAGAATTGAAAAAATTTAATAATTTAGGTTCAAGAAATTTTTATTCAAAGAAAATTAAAGTATGACCTTTTTATTCATTTGTAATAGTTATTTTTGATTATTTTGTTGGATTTAATTTGTAAAGGAATTTTTCCTTACTGCTGCTAATTTTGAAGATTTAATAATAAAACACACAACTATGAGATTTCCACAAAATTTGTCGCAATGTGCCATCTGCTGTTATCTTACTTCTGTAATATTCCTATTAAAAAATTCGGTTTTTTAAATAGGAATATCACAGAAGTAAGATTTTTTTTTATATTTTTCTTGCTATATTCAAAATTTGAAAAACGTAGATGCAAAATAGCAAGTTTTTCAAGCATTAATTTATGTAGAACCATTTTATACAATGAATACAAATTTTATATTCTTTATACCATTTAACACAATGGTATAAAATACAGTAAAGATTTTTAAGAAATGTTAGTCAAAATAAATTGAAATATCGTGACTTTTTAAAATGTCAATGAGAACTGGTTTTCCAAGTTTCAATCCATTATATTTTTAATTTAATGAGTTTTTAAATTTTGTTACAAATACACATTTCTGTAAAAAAAATTATGTATGAAAAGAATTGGTTTTCTTTACAACTCTTGGAATGTTTTGGGTATTAAACTTGATTTTATTCATTAACAGGAATGTTGCTTTCTCCGAAACTATTTTCGAACTCATTGAAGTATAACATTTTAGAACTTTTGATTTTTGACAAACTCAACTACGTTTTTAAATTTTAAGTAGATTGCTCAACAAAAGAAGAATAATTTTAAAAAATTGCTCAGTTTTTATTCATCTAGACTATTAAACATTAGTTCAACTTTTACGCTTTCAAATGTGCATAGTGGTTGGAAAAGTCCGAAAGGTGTTTAGAATTCCAAACAATATGTATAGCCTTGTTTATTTTATTTCTCTTTATGAATACTTTTAATTTTTATAGCATGCTTTTAATAAATGTTTTTAGTTTTAATTTAAAATGTGCTTTAAATATTTTTAAAGAAATATCGTTGTAATGAAGATGCAAACCTTTATCAGAGTTAATTGAAAGCAGATTTTGGTCGAAAATAAAAATAAATCTAGACATTGACCAGACAGTGGCAGCCATTTATTAAACAATAGAGTTGAAAAGCGTTTTAACGTTTTATATCAAGGTTATTTGATTTTTTTCATTCAGAAGATAATGGTGGTTTTAATAGAATTCGAATATTGAAAAAAAATAAAATTGTCACTCAATTTAAAAAATTTTAATCTTGGTTTTTTTTCTTTTTTATCGTCTGTTACTTTTGAATAAAGTTCTAATAGAGTTTTATTGTTAAATTCACACTTATGGATCTTCAATTTTTCTGCGAATAGGTAAATATATTTTTTTTTTGTTCGACGTTATTCATATTAACTTAAGGTAGCTCTAGATCAAATATTGTCCTTAGTTCGTACATTATTTTCTCGTTATGATTATGCAAAAGCCTTATATGCATCATTGTATTTTGGGTCTGGATTTTTTCTTTGAGAAATCTATTACATTATAATATGTTATTATACTAAACGTCGTATTTTATATCACATCAATATCTGCACTTAGGAGAAACTTGGAATGTTTTATTATAGAAAATATCAAGCGAAATTCTTTCGCAATGATATCAGTAAGATTACCTAATGAAAACCAAAATCCTCTTTAAAAGCTAATTAAGTCATGCAAATCAATAACGCGTTGTTACCATTCCATTTCTGTTTTGAAACTGGTATAACTCTCTTGGAAAAAAGTCAGTCATCTGTATCTTAATACATCTTATAATTGCCATTTCCTCCACACTATCTATCGCGAATAGAAGCATAAAACGTGTACATGCACGAGTTTTCTAGCGATGTAGTTTCCAGGAAGAGTAAGTAGCCTGCCCAATTTCAACGAATCCTTTTTTATAGAGTGCGAGTATGACCTGTCCGTTAACTATTCTCGATTGTTGTTAATGCCCCTAGACTAAAGGGGAGACGTCTCACTGTCTGCATTCATGAACCAAAAGAAAGTCTACGGGAAACGAAACGATGTCGCTGGAAATAATGACCCGGAATTTACCGTTGAAATAACCCCCAATCACATGACAGCTTCCTTATCTCTGGTCAAGACGGTTCATTGTTCTCTTTCATCATTGAAAATGTATCTAAAGTACCTGCGTCTTTCTCTAGGGGACGATAGTAAACTGAGAAGAAACCGTGAGCTGTAAGTTGAGCTATTTTTTTTTTATCTTCATCTCCTAATTTTTTTAATCGAGTGGCGAGAAAAGGTTTTGTGATCGGAAGCAAAATATTTTAATGTTTTTTTGTTTAGCTGTATTGGGAAATTTATGTACTAACTGTTTTAGGAATGAGCTGTCGAATCGCTCAACTCTTTACAATCAGAATTTTCATGCTGTGAAGAATTAAATTTTGTTTTCTATAGTTTTTTTTCTCCCTCTAAAACTTTCGAGCTCTTAGATTTTGATTTTTTTAGTTTACTGTAATTTTCTTGATTTATGACCCATAACATCAAGGTCATTGTCCTGTTTGAATAATTGTGTGATAAAATAAATTCAGTTAGGTCTCAAGGGGCTTAGAGTTTGGATGGGAGATGAAGAATGTATTTTAAAATATTTTTAAAAATGAATAGTATTTTAAATGAAAACATCAATTTATACTCTTTAGACTTTTTTTATTATAGCCTAACTATATTTAGATGATTCAATATAAATTTCTAAAAATTAATTCCATTGTATACTTTTATGTCTCCTATTTTGCCTTTGAGTAGCATCCGTTTTCAGATTTTCAAATCAGTGATATATTTATAAACAATGTTTCGATTCGTTTCTTTAATTTTCTTAATATTTACAATTTATATAGTACCATTCGTATGCATTATCCTTTTTCTGTAACGTATGCTTTATTTTTTTTAGACCAGGATGTTTAAATTCTGAAGTAAAAATACTTAGACAGACTGTTAAAAAAATTAACTTAGTCCTCACAGTCAAATTTTAATACTATTGAAAATGCGCTTAGTAGAGGTATTTCTTTTTCTTACTGAAACTAAATTATTTCGGTTGTCTGTTAATTATTTCGATAAACACGTGTAGCATGCTTGCATTAATAATAGACCTCGGATGTTTCGAATTAAATGCGTGTCTTGTTATAATGTATTATTATTGCTTTAACTTTAGACATTTCTCTACAAAAATCTGATTTTTCCCTGCTCTACTGCTATAAATGAGTTTTTGAAAATTTGCATCGTAACACACAAAGTATTCTTGAGAATCAACTAAATTGGACAAATTATTCATAATAAATCTGCATCCTATTTTGGGCCTTATATACTATGAATATTTAAAAACAATAAACATGATAAATTTAAGAGTTTTTTTTAAATTTTAAATGTTTTTGTTATTTTTTACATGCTTGAAATCTTTGCTTTGCATGTTGGGTAATTCAAATAATTATTCAAATTATTTGAATTGGTATTATATTATATAAACTGCCTTGTCTTGTTTATTTCAAATCATTTAAGCGCGTGAAAAGTACAGTGTTAAATTCACACCAAATAATTCCGATTAACTTAAGACTTTAAAAAAAAAATTTATTTGGTTGACAGGATTTTGATTTTGAAAATATTCAGATTCTGAATAAGAACGAATTGAATACTGACAAAGTGAAACAAAACTTTTAATAATCGCAATTTATTTTTTCAAGTAAGTCGTTAATTTTTTTTTTTTACTTTTGTATATAGGTAATATCTCTTTGTATATGTGATATTTTTTTAAAATAGTCGTGATTAAGGAAAGAGTCGAGTAGAAAACAAATTTAAGCACTTTAATAAATGAGGAGAGACTCTATTTTGCTTCAATTATGTATACGCACAATTCGAAAAAGCGATTGAAAAATCATCTTCTCTCAGCTATAGGAAATTGCAATGGGTAAAATAGAAGTGTTATAAACACGTGATAAAATGGAAGAGTTACAAAATTTGTCAGTGTTATTCTTCTGAAGGAGAAATCGTGACCGCGGTAGCCTAGTGGTCAAGGTATAGGATCGTGGCTGGCGTGTCATGAGTTCGAGCCCAGCACCAATAAAGACCCTCTGTGTAGGGCGACGATGCACGTTAAATCTGTCGAGAGTTTAAACTTCCTCCCTTTGGTGTGGTAGTTTGGAGAGGGGTGCATGTCCTTGTTACATGGCCATGGCTCATAATTACGAGTTCCATCGCCCAAAGCCCTCGTGTAGCTGAACAGCCGACGTTAATATTCTCTCACTCAAGGATAAGTGAGTGAATATTAACGTCGCACTGTTCAGCTATACACGAGAGCTTTTGGCGACGCACCTCGTAATTTTGAACCATGGTCAAGTGACGAGGACGACACCTGAGCTCCAACGGGAGGACGTTTGAGCTGTCGACAGATTTAACATGCCTCGCTTCCCTACACGGCCCAATTCTTACTGGGCTTGAACTCATGACACGCCAGCCATCATCCGATACCTTGGCTACCGCGGCCACTCACTCACTCAAGGAGAAATCCGTGGGTTCCATCCAGTTATGATATTCAAATCTGTTCATTACCAGTGCTGCAGTACCAATACCTTATATTTCAGCATAATTCTTTAAACATTACACGCGAGAAAGTTAATTCTAAAGAAATGTGAAAATATTAAAACAGATCGTTGGGGTTTTTTTTCTGCATGATGCATATTTTCTCTAATACTTATTCTTCATCAAGTAATTTTTTTAAAATTCTTTGAATATTAATTATGTGAAATAATAAACTGTTTTCTTTGTATAAATGTTTTTCTTATAAAAGGATCATGAAAAAAGCGATATTTTTAAAATTAGTTGATGCACATTACTGATGCAATACATATAGGGTTTTTTCTTGAAAGTCTCTTGTGGATTTGAATGTTATCTTTTATAATCCAGTTCTGTTGAAAATTTGGTGTATATGCATCAGAAATATCTAAACTACTGTAAAGTTAGTTACAGCAGTTTGAGTTTTTTTCCCCTTGGTTTTTATTCAATGTCTTAAGGGGTTCCCGTGAATTATCTTGTATTATCTTTCTAAGAGATTGTTGAACTTTAGGAAGTTCAACAAAAGATTCACAAAAAATCAGACTAAAGTCTTAATCATTCTTCTATTCAACGCATTTTTTGCGCTCACCTTGAATGGAATAGTAAGTTTCTATTTGAGGTGAGTGGAATATATTAAATGTAACAAAGTGAAATAAGATGCAAGTTGAAACTATTATTAACTTTAAACCTGAAACTAGATTTGACTCGTTCTTATCAAAATCAGTGGCTGTAGTCGTAGAATTTCAATATCTTCTTCATGTTCCTCCTGTTCTTTCTTATTCTAATTGATGAGGTCTCCACTCCTCCCAACTGCTTAATTGTGAAATATAGTGAAGAAAGCTTAGCATATTCTACTCTTACCTACTGACACAAATTTTAAAAGGAATGGGGAGTCGCAGAAAGGAATATAATTAATGAAATAAAAAACCGATATAAAGTAATTTTATAATAAATGATAGTTTTAAAAAAATTAAACACCCATCGAACTCAGTTGTAACTTAATCTTTTAGTCGTCAAATTTGGAAATGGGATCTGAAATTGTTCGCCAGATGCGGGATGGGATCTGAAAATGGAAAATCGTTAATCCTGATCATCCCAATCAGGACAACGGAACAAAATTAATAAATTATTGTATTGTCATCCGTCCTGGACAAGTAAGCAAAATTTAGAATTAATTTGACCTCTAAAAGTGGGTAACAATTGAGTTCAAAGATTCAGTTACATACAAGTGAAGATTATAAAAGGGTGTTAAAAGGTACGATCCACAAAACTCTACAGACAACACAAAGACTCATTGCTCGTATTTATTCCACCACACACACAATTGTACTTTGTCCTTTATTTTGATTTACTTAATGCGGAAGTGTGAGAATCATCTATAAATTTGTTTTCCTAAAGCCTTAAGGAAAGAGAATCATCTTATGAAAAGAACGTGAAAGAAAAATGGAAAATAAAAATCTTAAGGATAAAGTGTATATGTTTCTATACTTCAGTTAAAAAGTTTTTCATTAAAATCATTCGGAATAACAGCAGCATCTTCTTGTAAACTTGAACTTTGTCGTGTACTGTGATGCTAGATTTGGGGAAAAAGACATTAAAAAGGAGCATCTTCAACGTCTGTCTGCGATTTAGAACTCTGAATGTCGTCGATAGTAACCCATTGTGCAATTCTGATGAAATTCTAAAATATCCACTATGTCCACCAGTGAAGAGGATAGCAGCAACCAGTTCATTTCCTTCGAAGTTCATTTCCTTGATGACTGATAGAAGAGCAGTTGTTGCCTGTTAAATTCTCATCTGAACTTGGAAAATTTATTTAATAGAATATGAAAATTTGTTAAGATGATCTTGACTTGGATCTCATTCTATCGCATAATGGAGTTACAAAATTAACAATTCCGTTACTAGTAACCTAACGTTAAGATTCAGAGGTTCAATGACTTAGAGGTACCTTGCCCGCTTCGTAAGCACAAGGTTGCGGGTTCGATACCGGCTAGAGTCAACGATTTTCTGGTTGAGGAAATCATAGGCACGCATGTCATATATCAATTTGGATCTGCTTCTCTCGGTAAAATTAAATCATGGCAATACTTGGCATCGGGTGAGAGCTTGAATTAGAATATTAACTCAAGCGTAGAAATTTTGTAGCGAGGGCCATCACCAGATGGTGCCACCATGAAATGGCTTCCACATTTTGGGGATTTGTCACGTCTTCAAAGGCTTAGTTGCTAATATGATGCCCTTTGGAAGAAAATAGAGCAACGTTAATTCGAATAAAACAATCCCCAATGATGTGAATCATTTCAGAGTCACATTGCCACGTTCACGTTTTAAGCATCCATATGAGCGTATGCTTTAGTATTCTAGCTAAAAAATTTCTGTTTACCAATGCTTTTTGCTTTGTTTTTAATAAGGAATTTAAGTTATTGTTAGAATAGGGCTCTCAAGGGGGAAAAAGAGAAACCTCGGTTTTTTTCAATGCAACATGTCTATGGATCTTTTGGTGAATAATCGTGGATCATTCACCAATACCTCAAAAAAAAAATGCCTTTCTTAATCCAACTAAGTTATGTTGCACTGTCCCTGAAATTGTTATCTGTCAACTTTGCTTTATTAAAACGCCGAAGAATTCAACAGGAAATGACACGTAATGCATTAGTTTGAAATCTTGTTTCGTTATGCATTGATGGTTTATTTTTATTAAACCTGTCACTTACCAAAACATGCATATAACTTATGCCGCGATACTTTTGCATGTTTTCTGCGCAGAATTAGCGCACTCCTATTGTTTGCTAGAACAAGTCTATAAAACCATTCAGCCATTTTATTTCATGACGCGAATAGAATTCGAAGGAATTTGCTTATGAACAACTTTTTTTAAATTTACTGAGCCGTTACAAATTAGAAAACACATTCGTTGCGCTACTATCAGTTTGGAAAACTTCTTTTTGAAATGGGAAATCACAACAACCTTGCGTGTTTTTGCACGTGGATTTGCAAAATTGACTTTCGAAATGCTGTTTGCTGAATTTTTAATTGTTTGTTATGATTCAGTTTCTGAATGCTGTTTAGTTGAACTGTCAGAATGATTTTGAAAGGGAAACTATTAACTAGAAGCAAAATATAAATTATTCGAATTGTCTGTTTTGTAAAACTGTTCCATCTTAAAAAAATTATTTAAAATAAACAGTTTTAATGATTTTTAATTTTTTTTATTTTGAATCTGTTTATAGTCCATTCTTCTATTATTTTAGAGGATATGTTGATTGCATCACTATGTGAAGTTTATTATTTTTTTTAAATATTGTAGCTCGAAAAGGTTGTTAAATATTCAAACATTTTAAAGTTCTTAAACCATTAAGCTAATGAAGTATTACCAATATTCCAATCACCTGTTCGCAAGTATTTCATTTTTTTATAATATTTAATCTGAAATATGCATTTTTTTTATTTAAATCAAGTCTAAAGTAAGCACTACATCTTTAATTTCTTGCATGACTTGTAATGGCGTTCCTTATTTAAAGTGGCCGTGAAGTAATTGAAATTTAAGTTACATACATCTCCTATCTGCACCTCTTCAATTCACTTTTAATAAAATAAATTATAGTTTCAAAAACTAAAAAACACCCTTTCATAGTTAATCTAACTAAGTTGTAACTTAATTTTTAGTGGCCAAATCTGAAAATGGGATCTGAAATAAGCAGCCAGATGTGGGATGGGATCTGAAAATGGGAAGTCGTTAATCCTGATGATCCTGATCAGGACAATGGAATAAAATTATTAAATTTTGCATTGTTATCGGTCCTGAACAAATGAACAAAATTTCGAATTAATCTGACCTTTTAAAGTGGGTAAAAACTGAGTTCAAAGATTCCGTTACAATAATAATAAAGGAAAGTTAATGGCACTTGTTTGCAATACATGTGTAGAAAAAAACGATTCATAGTTGAAAGGAGGAAACAGTTGCGGTCAAAATTGTGAAATATTTCGTACAATTTTAAAAGTATTTAATTTTTAATA
Source organism: Trichonephila clavata (assembly GCA_019973975.1). Classification (NCBI taxonomy): domain Eukaryota; kingdom Metazoa; phylum Arthropoda; class Arachnida; order Araneae; family Nephilidae; genus Trichonephila; species Trichonephila clavata. Next base: position 104,125 of record BMAO01032931.1, read on the forward strand.
CTGATGATCAAATTCCTTTTAGTACTCATTTCCACAGTTTAGCTACTATACCTGTAAAAATACAGTTGCGTAGGAAATTGTAAACAATAGTTAATTTTGCGACATCTGTAACGCATTGTGAAAGTAACAATTTGCCCTTCATCCTCAAATGTTTTGAGGTTGTACCATTTTTAATGGCTCTGGCGAAATTTTTTATTGCGGCGTTAGAATTACTAGACCTTAAATTTGACTTTGAAACGGCATTTGCGATTAACGCTTGAACCTTTTACCAATAGGTTACAAAATATAGTACAAGCTGTTTACAACTGCAACACGTGGGTGTCTAAATTACTTCATGCACGCTTGAATGTCATGCAACATCGGCCATTGATATCCTCATCATAAACATTGTAGATCACATCTGAGATTGCTATGAATCCAAGAAATGTATTATAGAGGATTGCATGGTGTATTTCCCTTTCAAATACATTATTTAGAATTTTCTTTTCATCGAATTAATTTGAATAATTATTTTTGTACCGATTTATTTTCAAAGGATTAAAAATTGTATCGAAGAGCTACATTTAATTTGACATAGTGACATTTCTGGTCTTTAACCACTTTTATTATGTGAACCCACAATATTCGAGTGGAAGCTATTCTTTCGGTATACATAGGCCTCCAAAAGCTAAGGTTGAATATGCCTTTTAGGTCGTGCTTCAATAAGATCCTTGATAAATTGAATAAAAGGAACTTTTATGAACGGATAATGCGTTAGATTAACATCGTAAACTGAATTTTATATCTATCACAGTATCTTTAAAAGAAATATACTTGACTTTTTAAGGACGTTTATGCTTTTTTTTAAAAAATTTGAAATTTTGAAGGTTTAAAAATTGTTTTATCAGACTCAAATTTTTGGCATCAAAACATTGTTGGTATGTCACGTACTACACGTTTTTTAGCTGCTTAAGATGATGGGCCGTCTAGTAGATAAAAATGGGCCTTTTATAAGCTGATAGTGCTAGACTGTCTCACTCGATGTAGTCCATTACTTTGAAATCAGTTTGAATTGGAAAACATAGTTTAAAAAAGGTTTGTTTCATGCCGCCTGTGTGTTATAACAACTTCCGATAATTATCTTCTGTTTTTGCTCGAAGAAAGATTCATTATTGCGTCTCACAAATTATTGAAGCCTATTTTGTGACATCTAACTAGAGAATTTCGGCTACTACGGTCCAAAGACATTTTTATCACTCTTCGTATATACGCGGTTTGCTTACACGGTTTGGAAACTAATTAAATGTGTTCCTTTTCTCGAACACAAAGGGCCCATGAAATTGGGCTAGAGAACATATCGATTGGCCATGGGATGAATGGTAATCGTACTTCTTACAGATGAGTCTAGACCTGTTGCTCACGAAGCAAATCTCAGTGACACTCTACACTACTCTACAAATTTGTCGATTTTTGAGGGGATGGAAGTTAATAAATTTAGAATGGACCTTCTTTGACAATCATCTTCAGAATTATGGACATTCACGGAATTAAGAAAAAATCTAAAAGATGGCTCTATAGATAAATCTACAGCTGTTTTGTGAATTATTTGAATGTCATTGCTGTTTCTACATATCTAAGTGAACAAATCTTTTCGTATATGAAAAATGCTTAGAGTGCACAAAGATGTTGTTAGCAACTGAATGTTCAGAATCGAGTCAAACTGAAAGTCAAAATTATACCCCTGATTTTGAAATATGAAGTGCAGAGCGGTGCAAGCACTAGATTCGCATGAAAGTTATTAATTTTTTATTTATTTGGAATGAAGGGGAATACTTAGGTTTTATGATGCCTAATTCTTATTTTAATAAATGTTTAAAAATACATGATACATGTGGGTTCAATTTTCATTTTTTTATTTATGTTGAAGAAATAGTTATATTTTATATGGCTTATTTTTATATTAAGAAAATATTTAAACTATGCAAAATTAATCTGTAATAAAAATTTTAAACTTATATTATTGACCTCTTTTTTTCTAACTCTGCATGCATCAAATTGTTTCAAATATGTCCTGATGTGTGGCACACTGAATCATATTGGTAGATTGGTTTGGCACTCCATAGTTCAAAGGTTGCCAACCCCTGGTCTAGACTCGCTTTAGACAGTAATTTTCGCTGTTTTCAGATTGGGAGAGCAAAAGGGTCACTATGAAGCCGACTTTGTGAAAGGCATGCTTACATCGGAGGTGGAGTTATGGTAAAAGTCAGAATCTCTCTTTTTGGAAGGCCATATATATACTTGCTTGAGTTTAAAGGAGAAACTGAAAATTGTTAAATATATATCGAGACAAAATCCTTGACCAACATGCGGGATTCTATACTACTTCTATTACTGAAAAGTTTGATGGATTGTAATGGTCGGCTACGCTAAGATATGCTCCTCGAGAGAGATATTTCCTTAAATATTTATTCGAATGGAGTGGCCATCTCGTTCGCCAGTCTGAAATCTGATGGAGGATCTTTGTGACTATTTTGATAAAGCAGTTGCAGTTCGAAATTGTTCCTCCAGGATCCTAGAAGAGCTGCAACAGGGGTTGTACTGTGTATAATTATTCATATCGGTTCATGGTGTCTTATAACTTAATATTATAAATGAAAAACAAATTCCTGTCATCTACTATAGATTGAGAAGATCATCTTTACTAAATTTCAAAATTTTGTAAAAATTTTATTTTTGACAAAAGAACGTTTAAAAAATTGCATAAATTAAGATTAATATATTAATGTACACTTAATAGTGTACGGAATTTAAGACTCAATTTTAAAAAAACAATGTAAAAACATTGTTTCTTAAGTTAGCTCCAAAAAAAACCACTTTTGATCCTTGTCCTTTAAAAGCGTGTGTATAAGTAAACAGCTGGTTCGTATAATATATACACAGGTGATCAAAAATCAAGGATACTTGTTCTCTGCTATTGACTAACTTGTCTAAAAACAATCTCTGTTGAACCTCCTTTAAATTTAATAACAAAGTAAGGCGGGGGGGGGGGGATTAAGCTTCATGCAAATTTAAGATTTTTACTTAGATTAGTAAAACGAAAGAATAAGAAAGCGGCTATACGAATATGATCAAATTAAAAATCAACATATATGCATAATATGGATTCTTCTAACTGCACATAGTTGTCGTACAAGCTTAAAATTTTATAGGCCTAATTCTTTGGTAAAAAATTGAATTTTATTCGCATTACTAATAGTATGACAAATAAGAAATTTTAAGAAATTAATTCAGTAATAAGAAAATTTGTTGCACACTTTTTTTTTGTACAAAAAAAAATTGTGATTATTAATTAGAATTCTGAAAAAAATATTTTCAAAGGTTCATTCAGACTTTACTCATTGCATTTATTCAAAAAATGCATTTTAGGCGAAACTGTTTCACGGTAAATGTTTCCATTTCGTAAAATTTTTTAATTTGTACGAGTAAACTTTTTTGTAATGTATATTAGTGAAAGTGGAATTTGCAGCATGTATACTATAACCAATGCACCTATCCTGAAGTTACAGTGATATTCCTTGTTAGATTTATCTTATAAAAGAAGTTGTAGTCAAATTTTAGAAGCTATTGCATCTCCATTCCGAGTTCCGGTTGGATAAGAATTTAAAAGTTCAGTGACAATCATGCAAATTTAGGAAAGTGATTTCACGCTTCAGATATATTCAATAAATATTTCATGTATTAAATGTTACAAGAATAGAAATATTTTTAAAGATTGATTATTCATTACCATAGTTGGCAATTGGATTGAGAAATAAATTATCACATGTATCAGCACTTAGGCAATGTTTTTTCAATTCTTACTATTAGTTTAGTTCACACTATATATACACTGCTGGTCACCGTAAATGCAACACCCTGAAGGAAGCACTCAAATAACATAAAATTTACAACATGCATTAGCGGAGGTGAGATAGGCAAATGATTAAAATTGTAGCGCAGACACTCATCACGCACGCCTGTGGCGCCACCTCAAAGCGTTTAAGGCTTGGAGATTTCGACGATTTCAAGTTCGGCAATTGTGTTTTTCTTGTGGTTTTTCAAAAAACGATCAGTTATGTCTCGTAGAAAACAGCGATAGTCTTTGGATCAAGTATCCGAGTTCGACAGAGGAAGGATAGGGGCCTACCGAGATTGTGGATTATCTTTCAGGGAAATCGGTAGTCGTGTTGGACGAAACCAAACAACTGTAATGCGGATATGTGACCGTTGGATGCAGGAGGGTACGACGAACCAACGTGGTCGACTGCATCCACCTCAGTGTACCACTTCACGTGAGGACATGCAAATTGTGCGCATGGCAGTGACGGATCGCTCAGTCACATCACGAACCATAGCACAGCACATTGAGTCTGTAACGCATCATTCAGTGCCTGCGCGTACCATTTACAGCAGAGTAGTCTATCCGCAAGACGTCCATTGCTTGGTCTACCCTTGACGCAGAACCACAGACGTCTCCGCCGCCAATGGTGAGATGAAAGAAGGATGTGGGCGGCAGAATGGAATGAAGTTGAAGAATGGATAATGCGCGACCACACGTGGCACGCATTGTCCAAAGGTTCTTCGTCAATCACCAAATTTAATTGCTTCCCTGGCCGGCTCTCTCTCCAGATTTTTCGCAGATAGAAAACATGTGGTCCATGGTTGCTCAACGATTGACCCAGATTACACCCCCAGCTGCCGCACCAGATCAACTTTGGCAATGTGTGGAAGCTGCTTGGTCTGCTGTACCCCAAGAACACATCCAAAGTCTCTTTGAATCAATGCCGAGGCGCGTGGCAGCGGTGATCTCCAACAATGGCGGCTACTCTGGCTACTGATTCTGGCAGGAACCACACTTCACAGAAGTCTATAAATTTAATCATTTGATACTTGGTCAACATGTTATCTAGAAAATAAATTTTGTTGTGCTATCTCTTGTCTTTCTTGGTGTTGCATTTACGGTGGCCAGCAGTGTATTTATATATCTTGTGTTCAAATTTTCAGTCGTTAATAAAATACTTTTTATTCATCCACTAAAGTTCAAATACATTTTTTAAACTTGTAGTGGATGACACTTGATGTTAACATAGTTTTTAAAAATATAATTCATTAATTAAATCTAATTAATTACAGTTTAAGAGATATATTCCTCTAGATATTATCCTCTAGAAATTATTCCTCTAGACGGCAACACCATTGGATAAAACAGCTTTTGTTAAATTTGTGATGAAGATTTAACTTAACCTGGATAATCATATGCTAGTTAGACGTCAGCACTCCTTTTACACTGGTTTTAAGATAAATTCTAACCTAAAAAATTCAACTTTTATTGAATACAGTTACAAATTTAATACAGTTACAATGTGGTTAAAAAGTTTTTAATGCTAATTTAAAAGGTGTTTTGCCACTTAATATTGTGATTCTCTCATATGTTTATATATATTTATATTAATTGTAATTATTTAATAAAAGTAACTAAAGTTTTTCTCTGTTGACCTAAGTAAGAATTGACATAAAAAAAAAATTTTAATTTTTGCATGAATGTCATTTAGTGTCATGAAAAGCATCGTGCAAAATATTTAAAGAATTTCTTCATACTTGAAAAAATACTCGTAGCTGACTTTTTATCGTTTTACTTTTGAGTTCAGTTCAAATAAAAGAAATGACAGTGAGAATCGAATAGCGCCGTACTTGAGAAATAAGTAAATACAACCTCTGACAATAAAGTTCGGTCAATAGTCTTGCAACATTAACATAGATGAAATATTAACAAAAGTTAGTTTACTGTCCTTCTAAATGGTCACCTCCAGTAGCTATGCATCTCTGAGATCTGCTATACATGTCCTGGAAACTTTGTAAGAAGTCTTTTGGGATGGAGTTCAAAAATCCCGTCACGTCTCGTTGGATGTTAGGAATATCGTCAATATCGATAACTTTTTTCTCATCCCTAAGTTCTGGGTAACGATTTGACGCATGGATTCATGGTTAATCTGCAGTTCATCAGCTATGATGCGCACAGTTAATTGACGATCTTTAGTGATTAATTTCTTCACTTTCTCAATGTTTTCGTCACTGACGGAGGCCGCCAGTCTTCCGCTACTGGGTTTGTCAGAAACACTTTCCATGCGAACCACTTCATGGACAGTGCTTGATCTTCATAAACACGTACCAACATCGCATAAGTTTCTTGATGTCTTGACAAGCTTAAAACAAAACTTTAAATTGATCTATTGTTTGTTAATTTTCCTGTTCTCAGTTAAGAACTAGCGTTCCTAACAAGTACTTTGTAAAACAAGTCTTACACGGAACTCAAATGAGTCTCAACTGAACAACACGATGTGGACAGATGTTCAACACCTGCCGCTACGCATGTGCAGCGTTTTATTTCAACAGTGTTGCCAGATCGGGCGTTCTGACTTCATTCACCGAACTTTATTGTCAGAGGTTGTACATCACATACTTCAACATAATAAAGAGATACAGTTCACAAAATTTTCAATTTTGTAAATATATTACAGAAAATCGTTGTTCCATGCTCAGATTAATTAAAAGTTTAAGTATAAAGGTGTTATTTCACGTCATTCCTCATCGCTTGACCGCAGCTCAAAATTATAAGGTCCGTCGCCAATACCCCTCTTTTCTCCCGTTTGTTCGACGCAAATAAATAAAACTAGAGTTTGTGACCCAGAAATAAATTTTAACATTGTGATGAGGGGAAAACTGGAATCACGTCTATGGGATTACATTAAACCAGTAGTTAAGGTCACTAACTTCATGGCCGGCGACATTTGTGTTCAATCACGAATTCTTGTCTTGCTTGTAGACCCATTACGAAACAATGGTAACTATTGCTAGCTTAGTTTATTTTGGGCTCACACACAAAGTTCTGACGCGACATGATCAAGTTCAAAAGCGTAGTACTTATTCACTTGTGTATTTATTCATTATGGTTCATAGTTATGAATTCCTACACGAAAAGCTGGCATAGTGTAGAAATTTGGAGTGAAGTATCCGATTTCAGTTGTCTACGTCATGTGACCAAGGTTCAAAATGAGATTCATTGACAATACTTTATTGTTTCTGAGTGCGAGGTTAATAAACAATCGGTCAACTGATGATTTTGTTGTTTATATTACAACTTTAAATTAAACCAACCACTGGATAGATCACATGAGTCTCAAAAAGAAAAAAAAATCCAAGATACAGGTTAGTATACAAAATCTCTGTCTGAAATCTATTATATTCAAAAAGTATGAATATCAAAAATACTCTAATTTAATCGAGGGATTTTTGAGTATTGATTAGATTATAACTATTGTGTTCTTATTGGACAAAAAATATTTACAAGCTTTAAGAATTGCTAAATATATTTTTAACTAAAATTTCTTTGAAACGCATTTTGATTTTATATAATCTGTCGCTCTTTCTCCTTTTATTTCTGCGAAGTCTGTTATGAACTATATCCACGACTTAATCCATTGAATATATAATGTGTGGGGAAAATCACATTTCTTGTACCATTGAAGACTTAGACGTATCCGAGACATTATTAACTATTTCTGGCAGAATTGTGCGCCGATTCTTTTTCAATTCCTACTAATTAATTCATTCTCTTTATATATATAAATATATATAGAGGGTTTTTTTTTATCCATTGCGCTACAGGGACACAACGAGCAATTTTTCTTTCTATATATACTGTTGGACTATTACTTTTTTTTATTCATTTGATTTAATTAATGAGTTAATATTTGAAAAAATATATTAACATCAAGTATCATCCACTACAAGTTTTAAAAAATGTATTTGAACTTGAATGGATGAATAGAAAGTATTTTAGTGGATGACACTTGATAATATAGTTTTTCAAATGTTAATTCATTAATTAAATTAAAAATGAATAAACAAAAGTAAAGCCCAACAGCATATATAGAAAGTAAAATCGTTCGTTCTGTCCCTGTACCGCAATGGATAGCGCGTTGGACTTCTAATCCATAGGTCGTGGGTTCGAATCCCACCTGAGATGGCCAAATTTCTGAGAATTTCTTTTTAATTATGCTATTTTATTCGAACAATTAAAAAAATGAATAAATAGTAAACAAAAAATAGTTCAATGCCATATATAGAAAGGAAAAGGGGAAATTTCCAAGAAAAATTGCTTTCTATTTTGTCACTTAATATTTTGATTCCGTCATATGTATTCATATTTATATTAATTGCAACTATTTAATAAAAAGTAACTAAAATAAAACTTTTCTTTGTTGACTTAAATAAGAATCTACTTAAAATTTTTTTTATATTGTTTTGTTTTAAATGCTCAGGGCTCTCCTTCTCAATGTTACAGGAAAACTTCATTCCCGGGGAAAAGGGAAAAAGTACATCAAATTCAATTTTATAATATTTGCATATCAAGAGATTAAAAAATTATAACGAAAGAGGATTCTGTTTTACAAATTAGTAGCCGTTTATAGTGAGCACTATATTAAATGGTTGAAAACTCTTCATTTCCTTCTATATTTTAAAATCTAATTGATTTACTTAAATTATGAGTTTGATTTTATGAATCCTGGAAAATGTATTCAATGTGTTAAGTTTTCAGTGGCACACACATGTTAATTTACTGTTATAAAACAATGTTAGAATTTCATAATTTTTTTTCACATCTTTTAAATTATATGAATTGTATTTAAAAAAAAATATAGTGACGTTGTTGGCAGCTTCTTCTGTTAGAAGTAAGATTATTAAAAATTCGAGATACAAGTCTGTTAACGACGATCGTATTCGATTAGATGTGTACATCAATTTTAGATTATATAACAGAACTTGAAAGGCTGGAAATTAAAAGAAAAAGATTTAATTCTCTTGGATTTCTGGTAGGTTTTGCTTAAATCTGGATATTTTAATAGAAATTTAATCAAAGTAAACTCGAAGGGACTCTAGAAAGTAAAAACGATTTTAAAAGAACGAAGCTTCTTTCAAATCACCATGAACGTAATATTTTTTTTAATATGAAGAGTATTTTAGTTATACGGCAACTAAATTTCTTTGAAGAATTTCAATCTGAATCCCTTTGCAAATAAAGCTAGTTTAGTCTTGTATGTGCAATCAAATGTTTCTGGATTGTAATTGTATTGAAGTTTAAATAAAATTAAAAGGCAGATTTAAGAGATTTTTTTTACGTATTTACACATAGTATTTTTGCCATCAAGATACAATAAAAATTATGAATGTTAACTTCAAATATATTTGGCACTTTACATCGTGAAAGTTTTTTTTTTGTTCAAAAATATTCCGTCTCATTTAAGTTCATGTTGTATTTTCAATAAGATATTAATAATTATTTCTAGCATCTGTGGTAAATGTGTAGTCAAAAAAAATTTTAATTCCACATCTTTAAATTTGGGCTTTTCGAAAATATAACCTTGTATTTAAAAGTTGAAATAAAGCAGTCAATGAAATGTTTTGCCAATTCTACAAATAACGCCATCCCTACTAAGAAGCTCTCGGTATTTTCAAAAACGGTTGACGCTGACTAGACTGCAGAGAAGAGCGACAAATTAACGACTCTTCTTATTCTCAAGAACTGTTATTTGAAGTTTTTAACGTTATATCTGAGGCAGGACTTCTACACTCCCACTTCTAAGCGATAGACTTTTATCCTCGAATCTGCTCTAGATTTTGCTTTCTTTTTTTGTAGTATTAAAAGAAACGGCGACTCCCTCAATATGCGAAGGTGTTCTCCCCGCTTATGTCTCTTACCACAGTTGAATTATTCCGGGCTGTTTGCCAAGAACGACTTCAAATTACTTCAGCTGTCGTATTTTATATTCTTCCACATGATTTCAACCTACGCAATAGGGAGCTATATCAGTGAACTACCGTATGAAGAATGATTTGTTGTTTACCATTAAGAAAACAGGTTCCCCCAACTTGTTTACTTTTGTCAATTCGTTCTTTTACACGCGTAAATTTGAAATGCTGTAAATGCCATGCTAATTTGATTACTAACATGAATTTCGTTTTTGTTTACTCTTTTTGCTAGGGATTCTTTAAGCAATTTAGGCTTAATACTTTTAAAAAATGTTCAACTGTTGTACGAATAGAATCTAAAAGGAAAAACTAAACATTTTGAATTTTGCATGCATTCGGAGCTGTTCTTGTAAAAAGTATAAGCAAACCCTGTTTTTCTCAAAATAAAATTTAAATTCTGTAAAGTAAGTACTTTAAAATCTTAAATTCCACTAATATTTTTGATTCTAAATGCTTCATTTAATTTAAAGATATTTTTAAATCTTATTTTTTTGAATATTTTCGCTTTTTTTCATCTGTGATAATTTTTTCTCCAAAAATTTGAAACAATTCGTATCAAACTGTGGCATTAAATGTGCAATATTCAGATACATTGAATATATTAACAAATGAATTATTAAGTTATATACTTTGAGTTGGATTTGTATCCGCTTTAGCAGATTGGTCATAATCGTAAACTTGTGGCCGCCATTACTTCTATCGAATCATGGAATAATCTTGATGCCACTATAGAACTTCCATGTGGAGAAACTGGTGTACGTCAAAAACACGATGCTCTAAATATACTTACATTTGCTTGGTGTAGAAGTATGGAAAGTGAGTGTCATATACAGCTCAGATGTCATCCTTATCACTTAGATCTCAATTTTGAATATAATTCTGTCTCAATTTTTAAAACTCGGTCGAAGTGAAATGAACAAATGGCTCTCCTGCTTTAAAGTTCGACTTCAATCAAACAAGGCTATATTAAAGAAGAAATAGCTTCCTGCCAATAATGCAAATTATAAAAACCGCCATTCTTTTTTAATTCAGGGATTGATGCATGTTAATTAAATTACAATATCGACTCTGCTGGATGCTTTGAATTTCCATAGAAAGAAATTTAAATGACGAAAATTAATAAAAGAACTGACGTCTTGATGTTGCAGGGTTTATGGCGAAGGCGATAACTTTACTTTCGCGGAGGGAAATGAAAGTGCTGATACAGTCTTGTGTCGATATCTCCATCCAACAAATATTACTGGCATGGTTTTTCTGGTTATTTGAAATTAAATATTCATCGAAGTATCCTGCTGTTCAAATATGTGCCAAATTTTTACTTCTTATAGAAAAAAAATCACTTATAAGATTTATTTCGAAACGCTGGATTCCCAAAGCTTTAATTCTAAAAGCTATCAAGAGGATCGACACAAACCTTGATCTAATTTTTTTCCCCTTACTTTGGATCAAAATGTTGATCGAACGGCTCGGGTTTCACACAATTTCGATGACGTCTTAAATGCAACCTCTATATTTTCAGTTCGATTTCTCCATTTTGTCCTTGAAACCATTGAAAGTGCTCTTATGCTTAAAAAATAATTTGTTTTTGTTTGTGGATGGGAACGGGGAAAATTTCTTAGAATTGTCTTAGCAAAAAGGAGTGTAATTTGAAACACGTATTTCAAAATATTCAATATTGAAATGTTTATTTTTCAAATTCTGTGTATACAAAAAGCTACAATTCAGGAGAAACATTTAGGTGATATGTTTAAAATGAAATACATTTGTAAAAAGAAAAAATTTTTTGAGGGCAATTGATTGTACAGTTTTATTTAAAATCGACACTAAAATTTTCTATTGTTATAGTTTTTGCATCATGGTAGAATTTAGAGAAATTTTTCAATATGTGCATTCCAAAATTGCAACGCTTATAAGCTATTTCTCTTCATTTGATTTTTGACAAAATAACAATTTATAATTGCTTCAATTCTCTTCAATCTTCATTCGAATTTATTTGCAAATATCTCCTCATTTGAAAAATGAATATTTTATACAAAGGTGTGTTTGCATAAAAACTGTAATTTTCGTAAAAAATATCAGTTTTCAAAATTTGCCGAAGAATTTTAATATATATTTATCACCCTTTAGTTTAACTTATTAAAATCATAAACTATTAGTTTTTAAATTTTTATATATTTAATCATAAAACTATTTATAAATTCTTTGTATGTTTAGATTGGTTAAGTGTGAAAAGTATAAGTTCAAACTGCTAGATTTTAACCCTATCTCCATAAATTATAAAGCTTCATTATTTTCCTTTCTGAAGGAATGCCATCACGGGGCATAAAATAAATTTTATTTGTAACCTGCCCTTGGGTAGAAAAAATCAAAGGTCGTCTTCATTCATTGTAAAACTTCTCCTAATTGGACGACACAACCTTTCCCACGACATGTCTTCCAAATTCATTTTTGATTGATCGCGTGATCAACAGATGGCACCACGACTGTTACTCGAAAAAAGTAAAGAAATAAAAGGCAAATTTAAGATGCCGGATGGAAATGGTTCCCAGAATAATACATACCCGTCGACAGGAACAGTCCCATTTCCGCGTCAGTTGGAAAAAAATCCTTTTGGGAAAAAACATGCTCACGTGTAGCTAATGCTTAAGGACAATTTATACGATGCTATTGTTTTCTTATTGCGTTCAATGGCCGCTTTCTTCACATCAAGGAGGCGAATTGGTACCCATTTACGTGCACGTGAACAGTAAGTACGATTTTGCATATCAAATTTTGTATACATGTGACAGAATTTTCAACCATTGACAAAAAGTGTGATAACTATGTTGATTCAAGTTTTCTTCTTTTTGTTCATATTTTTGAATTTCATTGTTCATTTTATGCAGCCTTGTGACATATTTCACCATGGAACATGACCTATTTTTCGAATATAGGACTTTGCATTTATTCGTATTCCCCTTCCTGAAAAATAAATCAAAGACAAAGTTCACAGGAATTTTAATTTATTTTGAATGGGTGGATTTTCCTGTTTGTATATTTGCTTAATTTGATTGCTATATTAATCGAAGGATTTTTATCTAAGTATAGTTGCATTGTATGTTAAAATCTAGTGTTGTGCTTGCTGACTTTTTAAAATTAATATAAATTAAATTTTTAATTATATTCTACTAGCAGTTATTATGCAAAACACTTCAATTTTAAAAATGTGCATTTTCCGAAATAAAAATAATTTCCAAAATTTTATTTATTTTGAGCCTTTTTACTAAAAAAAAAGACTTAACCGTTGCATATTCCAAAGTGACGCCTTAGAGTAGTTGTATAAACAATCATTTATTTAAAGCATATTGAATCGCTTCCATGTACTCTTTCGAGATCCGACGATTTTAAAACGTGTCTAAGCACCCCATGCCAGGTAAACACACGCGGGAGAAATTTACGCGACGAATGACTAACATTTCCGTAAAAAAATGAAGTAGATAATTGCTTACTTCAAAGCTTAACAATTCTAAATTATGACATGAAATTTTTCTTAGTTTTCCTCCTTTTCAATATTGATGACTAAATCGTACGTATTTAAAAGAACTTATTCCCAAGTCTGGCATCAGTTTCTTGTACGAAACAAACGTGTGTCGATCTCTCTTCGAATTTTTATAAATAGAAATAATTTATTCTAAATTTCGGATGTTTTTAAATATCATCAAATATATTTGATAACTTTAAATATATTTTGAATAATGTTAAGTTCAATAACTTGGATAAATGGTAGACGAAAGCTTTTATTTTTCTGATAGCTAGTTATCTTAAATATATATTATGTTGGCAATTTTGTTATTGAAAGAAGGTTGTGAGATGTGAAAACTTGATTCTAAATTGAATATTTTGAGAATCTTTATTTAAAAAATATTAGTATTTTTTTCATTTTAATCAATGTATAAATTTCACGCGTGTAACGTTTACTAGTAGCAAATATTTAATCCTCTCAAAAGAAGTATAACTATTTGAATAACTATTCAATGTCCCAATTCCATTAAGAATTTAAATCTTAATCTGCACCACAAAATTGAAAAAAAAACTTTCAACCAGTTTTAATTGTGAAATTGTGTCAAATACGTATAATTAATAAGAATTCGTCGAATAAAATTGTTGAATTTTTTTAATTGGTCATTTAACGCTAAGAAATATCTTGAATTCGCAAGTGGATGCAAAATTCCGTAACTTGAACTAGATTTCCTCAACTTCGAAGTAAAAGAAGTGAAATATTTTCCACTTCACTGCAGATCGTTTTACTATTTAATTATCACGTGTTTTGTTATAACGTCTGGGTTTTTTTCGGAGTCAAATTGTGGGAAAAATTCTTTGTTTAATATGTAATTGATATCTAATTAAATACACAAACTAAGTTTTATTGGTCCTTTTTAAATTACTATGAAAATATATGGATACATTTTTAAAATTACGAGGAAATATACAATTAATGATATCGAATATCTTTAAAATGCAAGAAAAACATTTACAATTGTTGGAGTTCTGAGATATAGTTACGAAAATTAACCTTGGAGTGATGTGCTTCTCAAGTCATATGTAAATTACCAATGATCTATTAAGGAAATGAGTTGTATTTGTTTTTAGGAAGACTGCAGGAAATCATCATCGGATACATGCCGCTGCAAAATCGTATATTAAGAGGAAAATTAAGAAATGTCGGAAGTTACAACACACGTGCGAGGCTTAAATAAAAAATGTTTTAGATATGCGTATCCGTTTTGATATTTAGAGCAAATTAAGATATTTTGCTTTTTTTCCCAATTTGAGATGAAATGTAATTATCTTTAAATTTTTACTTTCAGAAATTTTATATTACATTTAGTAAGCATTGTCTAAAATTGTTATTTTTAACTCTGGTCTGTTTGTTTTTGATTTAAAGCAGGCTTTTTTAAAATTGTTTTGACTAAAATGCCGACAAAAACCAAGAAAAGGATTAACGAGAAAAACCGTATCTTTTCTTCCTCTTTTCGAGAAATGATTTCTATCGTTCAGATTTCTTTTTTTTTAATTTGAAGTCTTAGCTTTAGTCGCTGCTCCCGTTTGTGAACTAGTTGATATGAGCTGAATTTACTCTAGTTTTAAATTATAAAGATTCTACATTATATGTATAAAATAATTAAAGATAACGTTTGAGATGCGAAAAAAGTAATGTGCATATTAGTTAGAAACTTATAAAACATTTTTTAAAAAAAATCGAATACTGAAAAGGTCGAGGTAATCGAATAATCAGCCATGAGCTTGTTGCAGGAGATAGTGAAGTTAAGCTATACGGATTCAAGGCTGGCTGTCTTAACGCGGAATACATTTTCAGAACACATTAAGCCTGAACTAAACGCGAAACACATTTTCAGATACAAAAATATCTCAATTTTCTTGAAAGTTTACAGCATTTGCAATTTATGAACCTGTTTATAATATAGCATTCTTTACATTTCAAGATATTCTGTAGATAATTTTTCCATTTAACGTGTAAAGGGATTCCTCATTTAGCATTACGGTGTAGGAGAAAAAAGGCGAAACGTATTTTATGCCAGAGAAAAATGAATAAATTCTGATAAAAGTGAGCACAGCATGATAAAATGTTCTCTATCGGATAGCGAAGACAGCCTTAAATCGTGATTCCTCTAAAGCATAAGTTCCCAACCTTTTTTGAACTGGCCCCCACTTTTCTAGTGAATATTTCGATACCGCGCCCTCCCACTCTAGAGAAATAAGAGTGTACATAATTCATGGCAAAAACAAGAGTTAAATTTTAAAAAATATTCTGTTACTAAAATAGAATATATTTTTGTTTAATTTTTTCTAAAGCCCCAATTTTTTTACTTGCGAATCTGAAATACCTGTTGCCACAAATATATTTAAATGTGTAATGTATATTTTAGTCTTGGGTAGGATATTATTGGAATTGAAATGCTAATAAGTTTCTTCATTTAAAAGAGTGGAATAATAAGTATTACGTTATTTGTTATAAAGACAGGCAGGGTTTTTGATGCTAGGAAGTAATTCTTAATAAACTATTGCTTTCAAAATAAATATAAATTGACAGTTTAAGCCTTTACAGAGTCATACGTTAATTCCTGGTTATCATATTTAATTATGTTTCTTGTGGATAATATACGTAATGAAATGCAGTGGACGAAACATTATTCCTACTGCTCACAGAGAAAGACAACTCGTGCTCCATAGAAATTATAATGCACTGTATCATTCAATTTTCTGTAGGTCTGAACGTAATGTAATCTTTAAGTTTTTTATCCACTTCCCGAACTAACGAAATATATGAATTTGATATAGAAATGATTTAAATACATACAATCAACATAAGGTAAACAGTATTAAAGTTTACTTTTGTTATTACATAACCAGCGTGGTTTTTTTTAGTCTTTTTATAGGACTATATTTGGTTAATCTGCCCAAGCCCCTCCGTGCCATCTCAACGCCTTCCAATTTTCTCTGGGTCTTTTACTGCCCCCCTGAAAGCCTCCTCAAACACCCACAAGGGGGCATTATCGCCCATGGTGAGAACCTATGCTCTAAAGATACTGAAGTTCGGAATATTGAGGGCTGAGCTTAAATGCAATTGAGCCTCCAATTCCCTCCTGAAGTAGCGTGGAAGTTAGGAGAGGGAGGTACCATTTCTAGTTTCGTTCTTGCGTTTAATCAGAAGATAAGTTCTGTCACATACAGCCCTTGTGTAGGTTTTTAGTGTGGTATTAATTCAAGTCAACATCAACAATCAAATACAGGAAATTTGTATGGTGTTTATTTTCCTTTCCATTGGAGTAAGAAGATTGAACTAAGTTTCAAGGTCCTCGTAAGATCAGATGTGGTAGTTCAAGGAAGTTGTATACCAGCTCGGATGAAGTCCTCATCTAATTGCGGCTCAGAATTACGAAGTTTGACGCTATTATCCCTCTTGGTGTATACAATTATATTAATTCAAACAAAGTAGATATTTAATTCAGTGACATTTCATTGCAGTATGAAATTAAAAATTTATTGTAAAATCTACGTGCAATTCGTAATGGATTTAAAGGATACGGTTTTTATATATATTACGAGTAAATTAATCTGAAACTCTTGCCCAGTATTGGTATTGAAAAGAATTTCACTTTCAGAAAGAATTTCAATATCTTTTCAAATTAAATACGATTGAAGTATATTAAAAATTATGACACAATTTAGATTTTTAGATTATCTTTAAAACTTCACGCAAAATTGTAAGAACTTTGTTGAATACAAACACTTTTACAATAAATGAACAGTTCCGAAATAATTTCAGTATATTTTGGATATTTATAGTGAGTACGCGAATACGCTTTTAATGTATCTGTGTATTCCAATATTTTTTCCTTCCAATCTGTTTATTTGTAATTTTCTCTGCTTAATATATGTACATATGATACATTCGAAAATATATATACATATAGCTTTATATGGAGAATTTAAATATTTTGAAATTTCAGAATATTTTTTAATTGAAGAGTGTATTTTTATTTTAATCAAGCTAACTTTTTACTTGAATCGCGTATAAACTTCTCAAGGAATCAAAGACTTTCAAACATTGCTAGTATTTTTGATACTTTACAATAAAACTCGGGATAATATTTCATGAAAAATGATGGGACATTTAGTCTTGCAAAGGGCTGTATTTCTTTTTCAACTTAATCATCTTTATGAATTTCTTGGTTTTGAATACAAAAACAAATACGAACGAAAAACGAGTTTTAATTTTACCTGCCAATTGTAATAAATTTGTTGACAAATATAACATTTAAAATCAAGTATAACATTTCATATACTAGAAATGCAAATATTAATATCTAAATTTAAAATTATAACTATTAAACTTTAAAAGTATTCATGCTTCTAAGTAATAGTAATCTGAATTTTGATTTTAATATAGATTTAAATTTAAAAATAATAGCCTATACATTATAACCGAATTGGTATATCAAAGTTTTTATTATAATGCATTGAAATGTATACATATTAGTTTTTATTGCATTTTGTGAAATATTATACATGCTTGCAGGTTTTACCTTTTACATAATTAAATTTTGATTTGTATGTCTTCTTGAAAATAAATGACAAACTAAACCGCCATTTACTGACTAATGTTAAGGATCACCTTGGATCAATAGCAATTACTAGGTCACAGAAAATCGTTTAATTTTATCTCTAATAGGAGTTTTAGCTTTTGTAAATATTACTTCTGCAGTAATTTAAAGTACTTATTTCTTGAAAGACATCATTAAAAAGAAATTTGTTCGTAGAAATTATTTTAGAAATTCGGTTTTTAATTATGGCATAACAGAAAAAATACTTAATAAAATATATTAAATAGATAGATGAAGGAATTTAGTTTTTTTTTTTTGGTAAATGAGTTGAATTGTCGTTCAAATTGTCTTATGAACTAAAAAAATTTTAAAACTCTTATCACTATAATCGTTAGTGTTTATTTAAAAGTCTTTCAGTATTTTAATATTCTAATAATTTTCATGTGATGTTTGAGTGTCAAACATTCCTAGAAAATTGTCTTTTTCCCCTTATATTCTCGACAAAATTCAGTTATCAATTTTTCGCTTAATTACATCTGGCTTTTTGTTACCAATGTCTACATTCAGTTGTTGCTTTTGTGAAGGACTTCTCAGATTAAGTCGAAATACTAAATCCAACAAAAAATTTGATATATTGTGATCAAAACAGTTTATAATGAATTTTTTACCACAAGTGTTCGTAATCAGTGAAAAGATCAAATGTATTTTCTGAATTGATAAAGATTGGAAATTCCATTTCCATTTCTGATTAAAATTTACCTGTAAATTTAAATGAAACATCTATGGAAGGATTTTCTCAAAGTTTTTCATATTTGTGGTATCACGGCTTTCTTTTTTTAACGATAGTGTTTTAAATATTGTTTTTAAGGATTGAATGCATCGAGATTCTTTAAAGAATTTTCTTTCTACTAGTAAACTCTGGCTTCAATAAAATATTTTCTGTTTTTAATTTCTATGGAACAGAAATGATTTGTTTCAAATAGCCATAGTATAATTACAGCTTACAAAATTTACATCAATGAAAATTATTTATGATTTTTGCGAAAAATTAAACTATAAGATTATATACTTAAATTACCAGCGAAAAAATGAAGATGGAAAGAAAATCGCAAAATATACTTTTATTATTTTTTTTATTTGGTTATTCCTCGACACCTAAGATTTTACATTTATCATTGGTTCTTTCTGAAAATATTTTTGATCAAAATAATTCTAAATCACTCATACATATTAAAGTGCATTACTGAAACTGAACTGAACTGCTTGAGCTTATTTTATTGAATTTCGTTTCAAAGGAGGATTTCATTTTGCTTTCTTTCATTTCTTAACTTTATATATATATACAGTCGACTCTCGATAATTCAAACCTTCGATAATACGAACCTCTCGATAATTCGAAGTATATACTCAGTCCCTTGAAAAACTCTTGATATTTCGAACTAAAACAATACGTTTTGGTACATTCGATGTTTCGAAGTAAAATTTGTGACTTACCAGACTACAACACGCTATATAATTCGAAGGTATTTTATAAAACTCTCGACAATTCGAACACTCACTATCATGTAGAGTCCTGTAGCAAACAGGTTGAAGCTTACAAGTTTGGCGTTGTGTTGTCTCTGCGTGTTTCCCCTGTAATGTAGCCCCTTTGATGACCCTCTGTCTGCTACCCCTTTGTGTTTTCCGGTTCCTCAGGGGAAAAGATAGTACTAGTAGTATAAAGACTATAAAGGTACGGTTGGACAATAGACCAACCGCACCTGTTGTCAGCCGTCCATATCTTTTGTTTTACACGTGGCCTTAGTACACATGTGTTCAGCAAGGATAGTCCGCTATTATGAAGAAGAAATGCATAGGATTGTGTATGAATGTATTGAATGTATTATTTTAATACAGGACTTTTAACTTATGTAAAATATTTATACTGCATAAATGTACTTTTTAAAAATATTTTTATACATTGTACACAATTGTGTTTTATTACATAGTTTCAAATTTAAATGTGTTAGAAACAAAATTCTCTTCGTGTATTTGGGAATTTTTTCTACCCTCTTGATAATTCGAAGTTTTTTATTGGTCCCTCCAACTTCAAATTATCAGTAGTCGACTGTAAATATTATTACTCTTTATTTATTTTAAACCATCACACTGCAGTCGTAACTATAATTGTATTATATTGAGTTGTATTCTCAGTTTGGGTTAGTAATAGTACAAATGGTAAGGTTGACTGCAAAATCGTTGTAAACACGTATATTGAAAAACAAAACTTCAGATTTCTTATTAAATGGTTGTTAGAATCAATTATTCAACTTTATTTAGATTAGTATAACTTAGATTAACTTTCCTTTAGAACGTTACGGTGGAATTGAAGCTTGAAGCAAGAAGCCTTTTTTTTCTTCTGTGGGTGTGAGAAAAAAAACACTTTAAATTACTTGATTTATATTTGAAGTTAATAGTCCTTGTACTTGCTTAGAATTATAATGATAGTGAGAAATTGTTTCTTTTTTAATAATGGGTGTCTTTTTTTATTTAAATGTGAATCTGAATTTCCCCCTGTGGAATAATCACTCATTTTTCCTCTTATTACCACTTTTTATCCTTTTTCTATACTCGCCAATAAATGAAAGACAAAGGATAAAACGTTCACTGACATTGACTGCAATACAAGTTGCACTTTGACTTGTAACTATTTCTAAGAATACATTATGAATAGAGTTGCCATATTTCTGAATAAATAATTAAAAATCAAGGTTTCTTTCAAAATAGATTTGTGTTTAAGTTTAAATAGCTAATGTAGTTTTGTTGTTTTTTCAAAACTACAAAAATTTGAAAGCCATGGCATTTAAAACGACTTGCCATTTATTTTGATTTAAAAGCAATGTATCTTTTTAAAGCAATTACCACTTCTGAGAACAGAGTAGTTGTATTTCAATAGTTTATTTTGCGTCTTGAAATAGTTATCTAGATACAACAGTTTTATCTATTTTAAACATTTATTCTGAATATAATATTGTAATATCGTTTCCTTTACAAAATAGCTCGCATTAAGTATTTTACTTGAATTTCATTTACCTTAAAGTGATATCTTATTTTAAAACTTCTAAAATGAACTCTTATAATTTAGAGGTTCTGTATATATAATATCTGGTTAAAAATAAATAGATTTGAAGTACCACTCTTAATTATTATTGGGGATACATATCGGAGT
This sequence comes from Trichonephila clavata, assembly GCA_019973975.1. Taxonomy (NCBI): domain Eukaryota; kingdom Metazoa; phylum Arthropoda; class Arachnida; order Araneae; family Nephilidae; genus Trichonephila; species Trichonephila clavata. The sequence continues at coordinate 125,266 of BMAO01032931.1, forward strand.
ATTTAGCTCTGTCTGATTTCAATCTCCATTTATACCTGCGAAAGTTATTTCATTATCAAATGCTAATTTCTTAAATAAAAAGTTTTATTTATTGATAGTCTTTAATTAAAATATTTAAGTCAAAGTTTTATTACTAGGAGCCTGATAAAAAAAACACTGAGAAAAGATTATAAAAATGATCAGGATGGTAGCCGGTGTAAGCTGAACATATACGAAATTTTTTTCCAGCCTGAGAATTGCTAATTTTAGTGATGACATTAAAAAAAATACTTTCCAACGTTTGCAGATTAGCGAAAATATTAGAGAATGATAAATTTACTTAAATATATAATACCGTCGAATTACGAAGTTAAAAGTTCTTAGCTGTAAGAACTCATGGTCGCACTATTATATTTTGCTTTGGTCTATGAGGATTTAATTAAATGGTGTATTTATCAATTCTTATAATTGACAAAATTTGTTGAATTGTCATTTCGTTCAAAAAATTGGAAGGATTAACGAAGGTTGGGGGCTCGCAGTTTGAAGGTCAAAATTTCTCATACATTTTGAGAATATATATTAAAATAAGATTTTATGCTCTTTATAAATTATTTAAAGGTGTTTTTCTGTGTGGTTCCAAACAGAGGAGGCATAGGCCGAGACAAGTCCGATAATCATAGTATAGATGAGCTGTTTGTTATGTCTGCTTCATACACATCTTCTCGAAATTAATGCAAACAATTTATGGGCAGTGTCATTAAATTTCTTTTTATTGTGTGAAATGTGTTCAAAAGTGAGTTGTTTATCTAAAATCACATGAAAATATTTGATTACTAGGAAAATATCAAAATATTTGAAACTAGGGAATTGTATTTTTAAGCGAAATATCGGGGTTTTTTTTGGCAGGCTGCAAAGAAAATTGCCTCTGCTTTAGAAGCATTTAATAATTTCCACTCGAAGAACCAGTTCTCCAGGCGGGTGAAGTATCTGTTAATCATGTGAGATGCAAAAAAATTCTTTATACTTTTGGCATTTTTTTAATATTTTTGTTACATGACGTACAAACGAAACGAATACGACCGATTACTATCTCGAAATTGTCAGTAAAGCTCAGTTCAGTCGAAATTTAAAATTGTAATACTCTGCGTTTGCATTTTTTTCTCAAGATATTGAATAGTGAACGATCAACTTCATGGTTCACTGCTAATGGAGTTTCTCTAAATTCGAATTTCCAAACTGAGCAGCATAGAGGAATTTGAAGATTCGTCGTTTGTGATAAACAAAATTCCAATACGGAACAGTAATTCTGATGAATAAATTTTTCATTAAAGGATTAAGTAATACTGTCTTAATACTTATTTTATGCTTATATTTGTATTCTTATTCTATATTGACTAAAATATAATATCAGAAAAAGTGAAGAACTTTATGACGTTTAAATAATCTTAATAGCATGTTAAGCAACTTATATGTAAAAAGTATTTTCCATAGGTCTAGCAAAACATTTTGTAGTGCTAGTTTTCTGTATCAATTGTGTATTAAGTTGTGATATTCAAAAATTTATATTACTTTATAGTTTGCATTTTGAAAATATAAATCTTAACTGAAATTCGCTCCATGTTAAGGGTTTACTCTGAAAAGTGTTGTTGTTGCTTATGCCACCAGATCGACAGTAACATTAGATCTAGGTCCACGAAATTCATCGTGGCTAAGAGCTAGAATTTTACGCCTGTCGTTAGCCCAAGCTTTGAGCCCCATGAAGGTGACAGTACGATTTTGCTTGGTACAACACGATAGATGGTGACACCATTCGGACCTACTGATTTAACCAGCACGTTCTCCGTATATACTCAGCGGGCATTTGGTGGCATCGAACCCAGGCTTTCCGGTCTGGAGTCCGATGCTCTAACCACTAGGCTACCCACGGCCCACTACCTACTCTGAAAAATGTTAGTCATTGGTTATGTAATCAAGTCATTGACCAAGAAATTTTGAATTCTAACAGACTTTAAAAATATATTCCGATATTTTAATCTCAAAGTATCTGAGGTGATATACATGAAATTTCTTAAAATTTAAAGTAAATGCTGCAAGTGTGTTGAATGCTTTCCAAAATATCATTACAAACAAATTGGGCCATTTTTAAACATCTGCCGCTTATCAATTAATTTTTTTTTTAATTTTGAGGAATCGGGGGAAATTTCTTCTATGGAATCGATGGAAAAACTGATTATACATAAAACTTATTTCTGAAGGATCACATCATAATTTCTGGAGAATCACACGCTGAAATAAATATTATTTCTTTAATGTGTAATTTTGTGAACACACAATCGTATGATTTACTTTATATTTCATTCACGCAAATTATAATTATATATCGGCTTTAAAATGCTTGAATTAAGAGAAAGAACGAAATATCTTCCTTGAATTCAACGTTTCTTTGTCTCGGAATTTGAAACAAGTCATTAAATGATTCTTTTATCTGCATTAAATTACAAAATATTCATTTCTATACGAGAGAATATTAAACCAAAAACAGAATCCTTTTAGTGACTTTACTGAAATTTTGGAACTTTCAGAGTAATATAAAAAATAAACGAAACACATTAACTTGTTCTTGATTCAAAATTCTATTTATTCTTGATCATGACATTTTGAATTGAATCGTTAAAAGGAAAATTTCTTACAATTTTTATCTAAAGAAAAAGCAAGGATATTTTATTTTTAATTGTCAAAGTAATCCAAAACTCGTGATTTTTTTTTCACTGCACAGCTATGAATACGATTTAAATTTTATTCCTATCAAGCAAAATATGATTAGCTAAAGCCATTTTTAATTCATGAATATCGATTTCATTTAAAAATATACGAATCACAAAATTAAGTCGTTGGAAAGTATATAATCCCTTTTACCTCAAAAAAAAAAGAACGGAAAAATTATCTATTAAGGATATTTTTATTGCTATGCAAGATTATGTTTCTGCAACCAAAACTATTTTTATGAGTTTAATTTTGTGTTTGTTGCCTTTAGGTTTAAAATCTTTCTATATATATTTTTTTTTAAATAGTACAAGAACACAATTATAATATGTAATAAAATGTAATTATAAATAAGTGCATATGTATTGAATCATAAAGAAATTGTACTGTTAGGGGAATTGTGTGTGCATATTTTAAATAAGTACTTATTTATAATGTTTAACAATTAGAATTGTTTCGGTTTTTATTCTGAACCCAAAAGTGACTTTTTATTTTTTAATTGAATTTAAGATACAGAAGAAAAGAATTGTTTTATTAAATTTGTTCGTTATTATAATTAAATTCATTTTTATAACGTATTGGGCGTTATTTATAGTTCTAAGCAATTGAATCATAAGTTTTTTTTCTCATGCTCAAATTCATTTCAAGAAATTTTTTCAGTGGCTATGAAAGCACAATAGAGTAATAATTTTTAAATTATTTTTTTCTTGGAACAAAAACAACCTGTATCCGTTTTAATAAAGGTTGAATATGAAACTGTCTTTCTGAGAAGACTGAATAATAGAAGTATAAAACTGTTATACATTTAGTTTGTTTTTTCTTAAGTTATTTACTTTTTCGTGCCATATAATTTTAATTTTCGTTTATAAATTTCAGACAATTTATTTGGAAAAATATTGTTATTGGAAGGACTGAGTATTGCGCATGTACTCATTAATTTTTCAAATTTAATTATTAACCAATAAACTAATTGTATTTAAAGTTCGCCTCTTTATGGATTTTTGATCTTTGAGGTTGGAAATAAATTGAATGAGGATTTATTTCGAATATGAGCTCGTGTATAATTTTGAATTTCTTTTAAAATAACAGTAATATCCAATATGAAAATCCGCCAATTTTTGTAAAAGTTTTTTTTTTTGTTTAGTCTTTAAAAACTTTTTACAAAAGTTATTTTTAAATTACTTTTTTCAGTACGTTTATTTTAAATTCGTTACACGTTGTGTGAATATTAGCTTAAACAAGATATCAATCATTGGCATGGCCAAGTAATTTTAGCGCATTTTTCACATATATTTTACAATAATGCTACTAATGAACTTTTTACTAACAGAAAGTAGTGTACTGTACCACTCCTCTAAATGTACTACTATTGCGCTGAAAAGAAATAATGACACAAATCTGTATTAGCACTATAAAAAAGCAAAATTTGAGAAAATTTTGTTATAAACTAGAGAAATTCAGGAAAATTCGGGAAAACTATGGGAAAATTTAAATGATTCGGCTCATCTAGGGCACAAATCCGACCCAATGCCGAAAACCCGAGATCAATTGGTTGCTTATTGGCTGAGAAAAAGGTACGACAAAATATGGAACGAAGACGAAATTTGCGTCCTAATAGCGCTTTTGTTCCACTACGTGAAAAACGCGCTAAAAACAGTGTTTCAAAAGGTTGATCAGAAATGCAAGAATATCAAAGGTTGTTTTTCTAGACATACAAAGTTACAGGATGCAAAAACCAAAGGTATTCTTTCTTGCGATACGTTTTTGTAAAATAGAAATGGTATATATAAAAATCCTATATAAAAAAAATCTTTATCTTTACACAATTTAAAAAATCGATTTAACTATTTTGAATGGTTTATACTTAAATTAAAATAGTTAAAGCTGAGAATATGAATGCTGATATTTGCTGCTGTTAAAAAGAACGTTTGTAAGCTAGCATAAGTGTGAAGCAATTTTCATTATTTTCCCCCCATACTGCTTCGCTGGACAAACTTTCCAGATTACTGATGCATGCTTCCGAATTGTTTAGACTGAAAGATAAATAAGTAAATAACCTCGTAATGAGTAAAAGTAGAATGACAAGCTTCGTTTTGGTTCGAAGGCGATTAATGCTGCTTTTTTATATTATATGAAGGGTTGTCATTCTCAGTCTGATTCTTGTTTGGTCAAAATGGTGTAGTCTTTATTGCTACTATTTCATTCCCGTCTGAGAAACAATTTATTTAAATTCCAGCTTAACTAGAGTTGTGATTATTATTTACATTAAGACACATCTTTTTTTCTACTCGGCTAATGTTTTATATGAAGTTTAATAATGTTCTGTAAGTATAATACTAGAGAGAAAGAATCTGACATCCAAATTTTTTAACATTCTAAATCCTCTAGTATTTAATTAAAACTAGTTTAACAAATCACCATTTTTTAACTGAAGAATTATGTACTGCTCAACGTTATATATGTGTTTAAAATTCTTCACGTAAAAATGAAGTATTGTAGATATTTTCTTTGGGCAAAGAAGTAAAGTACTATTTTAACTATTACTGTAAATGATACTCTTATTAACGGCATCATGGACAACTTTGGAGCATATATGGAGTTTTAAAAGCTATCTCAAGAATAAAAACGGCAAGAAGTCCCATGTACTAAAAGAAACTCGTTCTCTCTTTATTAAACTTAATGGAGTTTTTTTATTTTTGTTTATTTTCAGGACTCCCTGGGAAGCAGTATATGCTTTTCGGCAGGGCCGCAAACTCGTGAAACCAACATTCCAAGGGAGAGTATATAACTTTTTAGAGAGACCTAAAGAATGGAAATCTGTTGTTTATCACAGTGCTATGTAAGTATGACTAATCCTTTTCAGAATTAAAATGCTTTTAAAAAAAACTTTAAATGCTAGCAATTACCTTAAAACTTATTTCTATCAATCAATCTTGATTTTCGAAGTGGTATACAGGAAATATAAACAAATAGGCGTATGTTAAGGGCTTTGAAATGCACCAGTAGTCTAGGAAAACAATGGATACATTTTCCATCTAATATATCGAATGCATTCAAGCACAATTATTGCATGCGCTGTTGTACTCGGTTCTTCACTAACGTGGAATTGAGAAAATTAAGAACTGGCTTAAATTTAACTAAGCCTTTATGAATTTTAATTCAACTTCCAATCTCCTTTCCTAGAAAGAAATTCAATTTCGTTAAATTTACTAGTGTAATATTTTCGTTTATACATTTTTACTTTACATTTAATGTCAAGTGTTTAAGTCAGAATCCAGTACAATAAGCTCAGTTGAACAAAACTTTTAATCTGCATGTACAAATGCGTTATGTATTAATTTTATTTTGATTTTAAAAAATCCTTTTCATGTCTGAAAATTAAAAAACATAAAATAGAAAATTTTTCATCAGAAATGTGTTAAAATTCATTAATTTGTAAAACTCTAGAATTTTAATAAAATCACACGAAATCGTCCCACGAGTTTATTAGCTGAATGACATACGTAGCAAAAAAATCCATTGTAATTTCGCTCAAAATTACTTGCTTTAAAATTATCAACATTTATGGCCATTGTAGCCGAGCGGTCATGGTCGCGAACTCGTGGCTTTGATTGTTGAGTCGCAGGTTCGAGTCCCAGTGTCGTTGAAGACTCGCCGTGTAAAGGAGTAGATGCTCATTAAATCTGTCGAGGCTTACGTTGGAGTGGAGTTAAAGTTCGGAGAGTGGGATAGCACAGCTCAAATGTTATCCTCGTCACTTGAACGAGGTTTAAAATTACGATTTCTGTCAAAAATAGCCCTCGTTTTGTTTTGAAGTACCGTGTTATTAAAAACTCTGTATTAATTATACCTGAATATTTACTCAATATTCATGCTTTACTATTATTAAATCTCTTGATAAGTTAAAGAAAATTAAAACGTAATATTTTAATCGCCCATTGTTAAAGGAAGTTATAGTCCTAGTGCTCTTACACACAAACTGCGACGCCAGTTAACACTCACGTCACTAAAGGAAGATTTTGAAATAAGAAATTCATTCTTCGAAAAAATAATTCAGCTGTCATGAAAGTGATGAATTTAATTTTTGCAATAAAAGTAAAAAAAATTATCAATCTTTGAAAGGGGACTTTTAAATTATAAATATTTCAACAGAATATTTATAAAAAAAATGTATTATATTTCTTATGCAAGTTGACCAAAATACATTCTAACTAAGCATTCCGAAATAGTTGGAAAATTTCATAATAATACAGTAAAATGCAATAAATGCAGTTTTTGCAATTAGTTTGTCAGTGTTTGAGCATTGATGTCGTCAGTCAATTGGTTAAAGTTTGCTGATCTTGCAAGCAATGTAAATGTGACTAATGTACACTCATGTCCATAAATTAAGGATAATTCAGAATCACACAGAAATTGAACTCTAAAATAAAAATTTCACCTGTAGAATTATCTCACACATCTTGAAGAAGAATATGCAAATTACAGGAAACCACCAGATGGCGCGGATAGTACGTCACAATGACGAGAGTGTAAGAGAGGGGTATATAAGGAATGGTGGCAAAGAAGTAAAATTGTTCACAAGCGCTTTAAAAGCCTTTCAGTGCAATAACCGCATAGTTATGGCACAAAGGAAGCATTTGGAGGATTTTTTACGTGGTAGAATTATCGGATGACTGGAATGTGTACGTACCCAGCCGGAAGTATCCGAGGAACTTGGAATCACCCAGAGTGTCATCTCCAGGCTTTAGAAACGATTCCAAGATGATGGTAATGTGAGTAGATGTTACAGCACAGGTCGCCCCCGAGTTACAACGCCGAATGAGGACCGGTATTTGGCAGTTGCTGCCAAAAGAAACAGACGGAGCACAGCATCAGACCTGTCTCGTCAGCTCTCTTCAGCTGCCGGTACGACAGTTTCAAGGCAGACCGTGTACAGACTCTTAGGGCACATTGGTCTATATGCTCGTAGGCCAGTCAGATGTGTTCCCCTTACCGCAACTCACTGTCGCCTGCGATAAATCTGGAGTAGAGAGCATGTATTGTGGACACCATAACAGTTGTCTTGTGTGATGTTTTCCGACGAGTCCAGGTCTAGTTTGCAGTCTGATTCTCGCCGGACTTTCATATGGAGAGCGCCAGGTACCCGTTACCACCAAGAGAACACCATTGAACGACACCGTTACGGTGGTGCAGGATGGCTCGCCCCTCAGGGGGCTCACCTTCTTTAGGTGAGTACGGGTGGTCACAATCCCGAGGTGCCCTAGTGATCTTATCCTTTTCTTCCTTATCCTGTCTTTGGTAAACATGGGCTTCACAAACCCGGGGTACCCTAGTGATCCTTCTCTATTTTCGACCCTCTTTCTTGTCATTCAATTCATTCTTTCTTTCTCTTCCCGTCTAGACCACAGATATTAAAACAAATGTTTGGCGCCGTATAGCCGAAATCGGCTCTTGCGCCAATAAACCCCAAAATCACTCACTCGCAGGATGGCTCGTTTGGGGAGGAATTATTCTTGGTTCCAGAACTGACGTGCATGTTCAGAGTGTAACGATGACAGGGCACATCTATCGTAATGTCATTCTGGAACAACATGTACGTTTGTTTCGGGGCGCCATGGGTGCTGAATTTCTGTTTATGGATGACAACGCCCGTCCTCACCGTACAAACATTGTAGACGAATGCCTTCAATCGGAGGATATCACCCGTATGGATTGGCCAGCATTCTCACCGGACTTGAATCCAATAGAGCATGTGTGGGATATGCTTGGCCGGCGAATTGCAGCCCGTCAACCCCCTCCCACCTGTCTACCGGAACTTCGGAGGGCATTGCTTGATGAGTGGTGTAATGTTCCCCAAGATCAGATTGATAATTTGATACTCAGCATGCGTAGGCGTTGTAAGGCCTGTATTGCATCGTCCGGGAGACATACTCCGTATTAACCATCATACCTACCATGTTATACTGTTTTTTGTAACTAGGTTCTTTTTTAAAATTTGCTCCAGGGAGTAAAAATCGCAATTTTTATTAATTATGTCAAACATATAGCATCTTTTTTGCTCTTTACCTTTTGTTTAATAAATGGACTTTACAAATAATTCAAATTTGTATTGCTTCTGTCTCTTTATTTGCCTGAACTTCATTATCCTTAATTTATGGACATGAGTGTATATACATTGCAAATTATTGCAGGCTGACATCTTTCCCTGTTAATTTGATTTAAATATCTCTAGTAAGATGACGTCATCTTGCATACATACAGATCGTATGTACAAGAATATATGAACGAAGTTTATTTGAATAATCTTTGAAATTTGCTATCGGTGCCGATTTATACATTGGGGGGATTTAACCGGTTTTTCTGGTTATAAATTTCGATCGGTTACTGCCAAGGGGGCCTGTAGATCTTCTGCGCCCAGGGCCCGAAATGATCTTAAATCATCGCTACTTGTTATTGCTGCATCTAACGGCGTACATATGCCTAGAAATAGCCTTCACTTTTTTTAAAATGCCTAATTAATTCAAATGAAAGATATGGCGATGGAAAAACATAAATACATGTATATTAAAAGTAATTTTAATAATTTAAAAAGTTAAAGTGAAACAAAAAAATACCTGAACATCACTTTGATGTAATCAATTCAGCGTAGCTTCCCATATGGCTGATGTGTACTATATTAATTCATATTCTTATTCTGTACATTTGTCTGTAACGCCTAGTTGAAGAATAGCTCTTTCAATGTGAATTATTCTCAAATATTCAGAAATTTTATACTTTATCTCTGAAACTCAATTGGTCAAATTATACACCATTTAGTACTTTAAGACTAATAATTTAGGAGCTATTTTGTTGACTTTGAAATTTGCCGTCTTAAATTTTTTAATAATTCTAATAGCCTTTATTTTTAGAACGTATTATATCTTCATTTTCTGCTGACTGCCTTTATTGATAAAGTTGAATATAAATAAAAGGGCAGTGTTTTTAAATTTTAATTTCATAGAAAATGTAAAGCATTCCATGTAAAGTTTTGTATTGAATCAGTATTTAGTGCACAGTACAATGTACTTAATTTTTTTTTCTGTTCTTGTTCTTCCCATAGATACACTTCTATTTTAGGATCTTTACTGCTAAGCGTGTTAACCACGGTAGCTGAGCATAAAGCTACATATTCGAGAATTGTATATATTGTGGTGAGTTCATATTTTCGTTATAATGTAAAGGTTCGGTTTTATTTCCTATTTTGATTTGTCTGATGCTTTTTAAAGAGAAATATTACCAAAAAATAAACCAAAATTTATTAAATACTTACGAATTGAATATTTTCAGATAGCATCATTTAATTAGTAACTTTTCTTGTGCAGTTGAAATTTCAACATTAAGCCTTCGCTAATTAACAATTTATTGTTACATTCGGATAAAGTTTGAAAATTCATGCGCACACCTAATAAACTTCAAAGTAGCGAAATTAATAATTATTCATCAATGTAGTTTTATTTTTAAATTTTCACTTTAATGGAGTAAATATAAATGAATTTCGTGGGCCTTGATCTGACATATATCTTGATCTGATATATATATATATTCCAGCTAAAAGCCAATTTACTGTAGAATCGTCTATGAGTGCGTTTGTAAAGTTTTGGAATATGAACTGGTTTGTGTATGTTTTGAATGTAATCCTTAAATATCCGTTTTATAATTTGATAAAGTCGACAGTTCAGTATTGGATTTAAATTGAGACTTTATTTTATAAGACTACAATATATTGATTTTTTTTTCCGTATTTATGAATGTTAGAAAATATATTTTTTGTAAGTTTAGATACTTGATCTGTCACATTTCTTAAAAAAAGAAATGTTATAGTATATTTATTTTACTAAATTAATATAGAAAAATGAAATTTTTACTTTTTCTATCTTATAAAATTAAAATAACGGATAAATATTTTGTTGTACGTGTTATTTAACGGTATATTTACAATTTATATATCATTCACATAAATTTATATAATTAAATACGGATTTCATATGAACTACGAGAAGTATATTTGTTTATTAAACAAATCTGTTTAAAAATGGCTACTTTTAAAATATTAAATCATTAAAAATGAATCTGATATGTAAAATGCGGCAATAACTGGAAATAAATTAGAATCAAATTTTTAAATAATTGTACATAGAAATGATTGATCGCAATTCAGTATAAAAATTATATTCAATTAATGCAAAGTAATGAATACAAAGCTTGTGAGAATATATATTAAAATGTAATTAAATTATTATAATAATGGAACTTATTGTATTATTTAATTCATATTTATTTAATACACTAAAGTATCTACAAAAATCTATTAAGTTCACAAACAAGCATAAATGGATTCATTGGAACCAATTAAGATTTTAAAACTATTTTCAATTTTCAGGACTTAAATTCTACCTTGACGAGTAAGACTTGAAACTTTTTGTAACAATTATACTAATGATCTTAGAAAGCTAAAAAAAAAAAATACTTCTGTATTGTTATTTGTATTATGCTTTTGGTCCCAGAATCTTGAATTGTATTTCAATTGGTGGTGCACGCAAGGGGTGTGTGGAGGTTTCTCAATCCCTTTCCCCCCTACACAGATCAACAGATTTTTAATTTTTACCGTTGTTATATTACGCCTCTGCGCTTTCGTTTATGTGTATTTCAGAATATATCCCCCTTTTTTCCCCAGAAGATATGCGTGAGTATGCTACTGATAACAATTATATAGCTAGATTCCGATATTTCAAAAATGCAGGGAAGATGCAGTAGAACAGGATCTGACGCAACATCCAAAACAATTTTTTTCACCCTCTAAAGGGCTTACTTTAAATAAGTATGGAATTTTCGACTCCGAAATACCTGTAGTCGTCTTTCTTCCCCTGCTTTTTGTAAACACAAATGACACGTCCTCGAAATATCTTAACGATTTTTCCCTATTTCGATTTTCCTGTTTGTCAATCACTTGTCACCTTTTTCTTTCTGCATTCACCTTTTGTTTAAATCATTAATACGCATTTGTTACATTTATTTACATAATATACTTAGTTAATGGTATATTAGATAGTTTGGTACAACTTTTGTGTGACCAGGTGACTTTTTGTGTGTGTGTTTATAACGTTAATGAGTCAGTCACTTTGACTGATTAAAATTTTTTTAAAGTTTAGTTTATTATATGTATTAATGCTATGATTAAATTATTAGGAAATAATTCTGAACATTTGTTCAGTTACTTTATTTCGTCAAGTCAATACAAAAAAATATTTAAGTGAACTTATCATATAATTAGATTGGCGGATGTTAGACTATTTGGTTTCATGGTTCGTAAAAATTATTATACGAGTGCTTCAAAAACAGATAGAAATATTCACGCCCATTTGCCGATTCCAGTAACGAAGTGATCATAGTTGCGAGTTTTATGGTAAAGTCGCTCTACGTTTTCGGATCTAATTAAGGACCCAACTTAAGAAATGATAGGATATGTTTCATGTTAAATGGAACCTAGTCTCCAGTTCCTTATGCTGTGAAATCAAAGTAAAGAACCTATTCAACACCTTCGTTCACCTAATTAGGTTATAATAAGGCTTCAGTAAATTCTTGTATAGCTTTTGATTTTGTTATTCAAATCGTACCAAATTGGCGCCCAAAGATGCATTATTTTTCTAAGTAAGGAATTGAATCATTCCGTTCTTGAATGGTCATTTTTAACTTAGCTCGATGCATGTTCTTTTTATATTTATGCTTCAGTTATCTTTGCAGTGATTAAAAAAGTTCCGCTTTTATATTTACAGGAAATTATGTTAGTATCTGTTTTCACCATTGAATATATAGCCCGCCTTTGGTCAGCTGGCTGTAGGAGTAAATACTTGGGAATATGGGGGCGCCTAAGATTCGTCACCAAACCAATTTGTATTATAGGTAAGGGTAATTTATTATATCTACCTCTTTGTGTTATTTTTTTAGTTAGTTTACATACTTATTAATGCATTTATACTTCAAATGTTTTTCTATCATTTTTACTTGGTCATTTTGCAAAAATACGGCTTTTTAAATTCCAAAGACTCTTAATGTTTATCAACTGAAATATTATCACTCGTAGATAAAGTCTTGAAATGGTAGATAAAATGTATTACGAATTTTTAATTATATCGTTTCCATCATCTGCTTAATTTGAAGAAAGGTGCCAACTCAACTATAGTACTCGTCACTTGACTGAAGTTCAAAATTATGAGGGCCGCGTTTCCAATACCCTTCGTCTTGCTTTCGAGTGCTACGTCAAACAACGGATCATGCTTAACTGTCTTATCCTAAAAATTATAGTGAAAGAATAATTGAAATTTTTTTAAGTGCGTGTGTTTGCTCGAAGATTTATCATTGGCATTCTGTTTTTCTTGATCTGGTTAACCATTTCATCTTGTTTGCTAGAGGCAAAATTTAAATATCATCGTGCACAATTATTACTGGTAAATTCTTGATAGAATCGCAATTTTTTTCCATTCATGCACGCGCGCATCGTTGATCATGTCTGATCGCTCACATATATATATGTATATAAACTGTATCGTTCATCAAATCTTGGATTTATTTTCTAAGGATACATCTTTCATGGTTGACAGTTAATAAATAATTCTAGCTATTTTTTAAACAGCTCGTATCTACCCGAGGAGCAAGGGATTGCGTCCGACCAACGCTGTAATGCTTTTTAGAACCAGGATGACCTTGGAGTTGAATGCGATATTAGAATCGTCATATGTAAGTTGTGTCGTAGGTTCCAGACTGTATTTTATCGCCAAATAACTGGTTAATTGATCTGGACTGCGAAATTCCAGAGTGATCTACTATAGAATTAACTCTGATGTCGCTCTAGTCTTCTGATCGAAAGTCTGAATTATAGGATTATAACAATTTCCCTTTTGTAATTCTAGGTTGAGATTATTTTACACCAATTGAGAGATTAGGTAACCAACAATCAGTAATACAATTTTGAAAAATTTTAAATCAAATTTATTATTAAATTTCATTTTATTCTCGAACTCAAAGTGTTAACTTTAAAATCCTTTATTGAAGAGGAATTTTTTTCCTTTGTAGTTTTATCATTGAGTAAATTACGAAACCTACTTCTTTTATAAATATGATACAAAAATGAGGTAAAAAAACATTATTATACAAATTAGTGTTTTGAAATTTTTAACGTGCATAAAAAAAAAAAATTCTGTACCAATTATTTGTAAACTATATGAAACGGACAAAGATTCTCGTGTACTTCAGTTGAGTACTTTTTAATATTTCAATAGGTATATATTGTAGAAGATTTCAGAGAGTGCATTACTTTTTTCTTACGTCCCAAAGTATTATCTAAATTTTACTAAAAACTAGTTTGAACAAGTCATAAATATTTGGTTTGAATATTAAGTGAGTTTCGGGTGAATGGTATGTTCTAAAGCAGGGATGGGCAACTAGCGGCCCGCGGGCCACATGCGATCCGCTAAGAATTTTATGCAGCCCGCCAAGATAGTCAGAAAACCCGCTTTGAGCCGAAATTTCTTTCCCGTGCGCCAGGGGTGTCAAAAACGCGGCTCACTACGAACATTTTTGTGGGCCGCCAATATATAGGCACACAATAATATAAAGTAAAATTTTAAAAATTATCCCGAATTTGGAAAGGTAGTAGCAGAGAAGAGATGTCAAGTGTCAGGTCGTAAACATTTAATGCCTTGTTCTTTTACAGGCTCATTATAATGTATTATTCGAAATAAACCCAAATTTCTTAGAATATTGATGGGGGCTGCAGTAGCCCAGTGGTCAAGGTATTGGAACGTGACTGGCATGTCATGAGTTCGAGTCCAGTACCACTGAAGCCCCGCCGTGTAGGGGAGCGATGCACGTTAAATCTGTCGAGAGCTCAAACGTCCTCCCGTGGTGTAGTGTGGTAGTTAGGAGAGGGGGTGACAGCTCAGGTGTCGTCCGCGTCACTTGACCATGGTTCAAAATTACGAGGTCCGTCGCCAAAAGCCCTCGTATAGCTGAACAGTGGGACGTTAATATTCACTCACTCACTGAAAATTTTTTTTTTTTTGCTTAAGTTAAGCCCTGTTTGGCCCAAGTTAGTCTTTGAGTTTGACACACCTGCCGTACGCGATCATCGATTCTTTTATTTTTCAGTATTAGAAAAACTAAGTAGATACATGAAAATGTTTCTACTAAGAGATCAACTGTAGAATCTGGTTGGAGAGATTTCAGAGATTTCAAGATTTCAGAATTTTAAGAAAATTGATCCTATATAAATTCAGTTTTCTAAGTTATCCCATTGCTTCTGATATTGATACAGCACCCGAGGAGCTACATCTTGAATTTATTGACTTGAAATCGGATCACAGTGTGAAGAAAATATTTAATGCTATGACATTGATTTTTACAATTCTCTGTCAGCTGAAAGACTTTAATGTATGAAGAAATTTGCGGGGAAATTGTTGTTTATATATCAGTCGATATATATTTGTGCCTGAGCAAAGTTTTTCTTGCATGAAGTTCAACAAGAGTAAATATAGATGCAAGCTGACTAACATAAATATGCAGGCTGTGATGAGAATTTAAACAATCTCACTCCTGATTTTAAAAATAAGCTGTAGAAAAGTACGACAGGGTACATTTGTCTCTTTAAACTAAATCTAAAATTAGATGTGCTTGCAAATATTGACAATATGAAATTAGCACTTAAAATAAATAGAATAAAACTGCCCATATTCTATTTAATTTATATTTATTATTTTTATAGTGAATGCAATCATTTTAAAATGGTGCAGACAATGCTCGCGAACTACAGCAAGTTGCCAACCCCTGTTCTAAAGTAATGAAAGTATTAAATCGAATTGTAATCTTAACTGACTCCTCATGAGTTTACTTTCAGGTGAATGTTATTTATATCTGCGGCTGTACGTAGTAATCCCCCTTCTCTCTCATTGCCTTTACTGTCTGAATAGCACATCCCCGGAAATACTCTAACGGTGTTTTCTTATTTTCAACCCTCCTTGTCAATCAACTTGTTCCTTTTTTATCCGCCTTTTCTACCTATATTGCATCTACATACACAACTATTTAATCTGTACGCCATATTTTTATTTGAATTTTTATTATAATTTTATCATAAAATGCTGGGAAAGTTACCTAGAGAAAGCCTTGCGTTTCGTTAAGGGTCAATCTTGAAATTTGATACAGTTCATAAAAAACTTTGTACTCTTTCTGCTAAATAATTAAAAATTACGCTATTTTTTTACAAAAAAGCGCGTGAAATTTGTCTTATTCGATAGATGACGTTGTATGCAGTCCCGGTTTAAGCTCATTTCGGACCCTAGGCACAGAAGATTCAAGGACCCCCTTGGCACTTGCGATCGAGATTTATAACCAGAAAATCTCAAGTCCAGCTTATCCGGGCCCCTGGGAGCCCGCCCCAAGAGCCCAATGGATAATCTGGCACTGTGGTTGTATAAGAATAGAGGTGTTCAAGTGCTTGTAAAAAAGAATGTGCTTCTCAATAAAGTTAAGAGCAAAATACAAAAAAGGGTAATGTCACAAGGGGTAATTGGACTATAGATTTATTGCCTAGTTTGTGAGGTTTAATGCGACAGAAATCCAGCAGAAATTTCTGAATATTTTATTTATATATATGTATATACTCCAAGAATTTAGATTTGCTTTACTTTTTAATGTAATTAGAGCTGCATTATTTTCTTCCAGATCTAATCATTATCGTCTCTAGTTTCCTTGTGATAATTTTTGGATCTGATGGCAAAGCGTTTGGTGTAAAAGCCATAAGGTAACAAATGTTATGGTTTTCATTTTAGTATTCTTAGTGATAAAGCATTTACAATATACTATAATGGTCATTTGTTTTTGAATAGTGAATTATTCAAAAGAAATATATAAAATAATTGATCTTTTCAATTGACAAGTGGGCAGTAGCTATATTTAATACAGACGCATCCTTTAAGGAATGTAATTCAATGTATAGATTTTTTAATGTAATTACTTTCAAATTTATATTTCGTTGTTTTTATTTATAAATTTCCTTATTTTCAATAAAAATATTTGATATAAAATTTTATATCAGCTAATTTATTAAAATTTTTAGTTCTTAAAATCAATGAAAACTTTGATTTTTATTTTTAAAAAAAATCCTTAAGTAAATATAGTCGGTATTGTTGAAAAACTGTATACATTAAAGACCCACATTTCATTGAAACAAGATTAAGTTTCCATGTATTTTGTATTTAATAAATGATTTGTTTGCATCCCGATTCTTTTATCAGGGGTGTGAGATTTCTTCAAATCCTCCGTATGCTCCATGTTGATAGAGAAGGTGGATGTTGGAGACTCTTAGGATCAGTAATAATGGAACACAGGCAGGTGCGATTACTGTTTATGAAATATAATTAAATATAAGTGACCGGGGGTCATGATCGATAAGTGGTCATGATTGCGATCTCATAAGCAAGAACGTCTTAAGACTTCTTGTGGCTCTGGGCCCAGAGAAATCCTTTCTGAGGCTCTGGGCCCCTAATGAAAAGTAGGCCCTACCTGTGATTTTTAAAAATAGATGGTATAAAGTCGTCAAATACTCGTACAAACGGTAATTTGAAACAAATGGGCCAGACTCGTAATCTCGCAAGCCAGGCTCACCAATGTCCACATTTCGACTAAATGAATTGAATGTTTATGATTGTAAGGCCTAGACATAGATAACGGTCTTTACATAATACAATCTTGCCAATTTTGCCATTTGACATGCAGTTTGAAATTCTGTTTTTTGGAGAATATGTACGGGAATAATATTTGACCATTAAAATTACCTAGATCATGGTCTTATTAAGACTGAGTCGAGAACATAACGAGAGGCCCTCACCGAGGGTGAGGACCTTTGCGCAGGCCCATTTTTTAAGACGTCCTTGCTCATAAGGCAGCTTAAATCTGATGAGTCATGGGTTCGAATTCTAATGCCATTTAAGACCCAAGGCTGATACACGTTCAACCGGTTGAGGCTCAAAGATCTCACATTGGCGTGGTGTAGAAGTTTGGAAAGTGAGGTGCCAGCTGATATGTAGTGTGATACGAATAAACAATCAATTAAAAATTATAAGTTAAACTTTTAAAACGGATTTGATAGTGGAATTTTTATAAATTTGTTTACTTGAAAAAATTTAAGCTTCCTTTTCTTTCTAGTTTAATTGCTCATGTTTTGAATTAAATAACAATTAAACAATTTATTTTTTAAAAACGAGCTTTAATAGTAAAACTTCGTTCATCTGGTTATGTTTTTCTTCACTTTAATACGTAGATCTATTCATCTAAAATATCTTATAACAGGGTAAATTACTTTAAAATGTTGTATATTTAGTTTTACATATAAATTATTTGGTTCAGAAAGTATAAAACTGCATGTTCATAATAATAGTTGGAACTAGTTATAAAATCGTAAATTTTGAGGAACTTCTTAACGTTGAAAGCATTTTATATTCGCTTTCAGTTTGGAAGAGAAATATTGTATATACATTCATTTATAATGTAAGCTGAACCAACAGTTTTTTAGTATAAGTTGTAATTATTTATTTTAAACAACTAATATTATGTTGAATTTGTTTCAGGAAATGTTCACTGCATTGTATATAGGATTTCTTGGCTTAGTGTTCTCATCGTATTTCATGTTCCTTGTTGAAAAAGATGTCATTATTGATAATATGCCATCAACAGCATTTGCTACATATGCTGATGCCCTATGGTGGGGTGTGGTAAATATCTTTGATTGTTTAACTAGCCCCAGCTATTAAGATGAGATAAATGTCTTATATGATAAGCATAATAAATTCTAAGAACTTATTATGAATAGTTGCATATGTTGTACGTTTTAAATTATTCTTAAAAATATATATTTTCCCCATTGTTTTAGGTAACCATGATGACGATTGGTTATGGTGACAAAGTTCCTTTAACTTGGACAGGTCGACTTTTAGCCTGCATATCAGCCCTTTTCACAGTATCATTCTTTGCTCTTCCTGCTGTTAGTATCCATCCTTTACATAATCTAAGCTATTCATCTTCAATTGTATATTAATCATTAAAACTTAAGACTATTCATCGTTCAATCTCTATTGATTTTGTATGAGCTTATCTTTTGAGTCGATTTAACTATTAAAGATTAAATGTATTTAAACACTCCTATTTTTTTTAAAAAAATGTAAGCATATTAGTTTTTATGTGAATGTACATGCTACATATATGTTTCTAATTTTATGATCATGAAGATTTATAGGTGTAATATAAATCTAATGTTTTATAAATGCATTATTAAATTATAATGTTATATTATTAAAAAATGCTCGATTAATAATTTGATAAACTTGGAACTGAGTGTTATGTAATGTTGTTCAGCAATAATTGCCTATTAGTTCACTTTTTTCATTATTTCCTTAAATTATCTAAATTGTTTTAAGCTTTACCACTGTTGAAACTTAGGAATGATGCAAATGAAATTGAGAATTATCTTATTCAAATGAACGTAATAAGTAGCATTTCAAATGTTAACCAGCAAGTTTGTTATTTTCTATAAAACTTTAACAAATAATTTTTCTTATTTTTGAAATCATCTTATATAAATTTTCATTTTAAAACTTTTTATAGGGCATCCTTGGTTCAGGTTTTGCATTAAAGGTCCAGCAACAGCAGAGGCAAAAACATTTTAGTCGTCAAATTCCAGTTGCTGCAACTCTAATACAAGTAATTTGAAATTTATGAATATGTAAAGGAAAATTAAAACTTTATAAAGATTATTTGTATTTTTTATCAGCTGGTGTAACCGCTTTCGCGTAGATTAATTTTTCAAACAAAACTCGACAATCCAGTTAACAATTTTAATATTTATCATTAAAATAACGATCTAAAACTCCATTAAAAGTTGAACCATAACGTAATGTGTACGAGAGTTATTTGAAGCGAAGTGCTAATCTTTCGGTGGGAAAAGAAACTAAAGATCGCTCACTGATGGCATAGGTAAACGCAGGATGATTCATAAAAAAGTATACACTCTCTATATGCAGTAAAAGAATAACAACCAAATACAAGTATCACCTCAGCGAACCGTAAGGTAAATGTACTCTTACAGTTTGTGTCTCGCCCCTGACGGAAGTAGCGTAGGTAATAGCATTGTGCGTGAAATGTGATTACAGTAAAAATAGCAGCGTTTGCAGTGAGAAAGGCCTTTTGTGTTTTTTAATTTAGCAAAATTTCACGGAAGCCTCTTTTTTTTGGATATGTTAACTCTTTGGTTGATGCTACAGTTGCAGGATGACATTGACAACTTCATTCTCCAATTGGATGGTGTACCACCACACTGATCAGCCTACGTGCGATATCATTTCGATGAACATCTCCCTCACCGGTGGATACGGCCGCGGTGGCCGAGTGGTCTAGGCATCGGATCATGGCTAGCATGTCATGAGTTCGATCCTAGTACCACTAAAGACCCGCCGTGTAGGGGAGCGATGCACGTTAAATATGTCGAGAGCTCAAACGTCCTCCCGTTGGTGTGGTAGTTAGGAGAAGGGGTGCCAGCTCAGGTGTCGTCCGCGTCACTTGACCATGGTTCAAAATTAAGCGGACCGTTGCCAAAAGCCCTCGTGTTGCTAATCAGTGTGACGTTAATATTCTCTCACTCCCTCACCTTTGGATTGGACGAGTCGCTGACAACAACGTGCCACTTACCCAATCGCCACTAGGAAGACTTCACATGTTGTGATTTCTCCCTGTGGGACACTGGCGTAGCTAGTTCTGAGCGGACCCTGTATCAAAATTCCTTCAGGGCCCATTTTTAGATATAACCCTGTTAGTGGGACTGCAGTTACACACGTTGGAGCCCTTGTAGCTTAGGGGCCCCGTATCATACGGTGGTAGTTACGCCCCTGCTGTGGGGGTACGTAAAGGACAGGACAAGGTATTCGACCCTTCCCTTCCTATTGATCTAACGGAGCAGAAACAGCGTATCACTGCCGTTATAGATGGACTTGATTCAGATACCTTAACACGCGTTTGGGCGGGTGAGTGAGGGAGTGAATATTAACGTCGCGCTGTTTAGCTATACACGATGGCTTTTGGTGATGGACCTCGTAATTTTGAAGCATAGTCAAGTGACGATGACGACTCTTCAGCTGGCACCCCCTCTGCTAACTAACTACCAACCAATGGGAGGATGTTTGAGCTCTCGACAAATTAAACGTGCATCGCGCCCCTACACGGCGGGACTTCAGTGGTATTAGGTTCGAAATCATGACACGCCAGCCATGATCCGATACATTGACCACTTGGCTACCGCGGCACGCGTTTGGGCGGATATGGGTCTACAGGCTCCATGTGTGTCCTGCGTCTAATTAAGGGCAACTAACTTAGTTTCCCTTGCTTAGTCGCAACCCTGGTTGTCGTACCAGGGTCAAGTTGGTTGCCGTGCTACTGAGGGTGACACATAGAACATTTGTGACCATCTCTAATAAAACTTTAAATAATCCCATACAATTCTGTTACAAGTAACATATAGTATCTTAAATTGTTCTTGATTTATTGTACATTGAAACTGTATACTTTATGAATCACCCTGCTTTGTACGAAACTCATTAACTGGTTCGTTTTCCTCTTTTTAAGTGAGTGAAATGTTCATTTCGTATATTGTATGAATACAGAGTTTAAATCGATAGATTTCGGAATACAACGATTTCTAAAATAACTGGATGTTGGATCCTGTCAATGCTATTTCAAAAAATTTGGCAACAATCAGTTCACTAGTTTGAAGCTAAAAAAAAAAATCTTTTGAAAGAAAAACTTGAGTCTTAGCTTAAAGCAATTTTCAACATTGAATTTTAAAAGCTGACGAATTTCCGAAAATTCGCATCGAAGTTCACTCTTTCGTCTGATCTAGTTTCATCGTATCGCTACAAAAAGTTTCTCTCTCCCGGAAGAATATTGTAGCCGCCAGAGAAATGATTTATAGATAATGAGAAAATATTCTTTCAATATCAGTAAATAAATAACTGAATAACCGTGGTTACTAACAGATGCCCCTAAACAGATCATGAAAATTTTAGGATGATTTTTTGATGAGGTAACTCTAGAAGCTCCTAGAAGATTTTTCTCGGCCTATAATAAAGACAATGCAGCTAAACATTTGACGACTGTGTGTTTCGCTTATAGATTTAAATTACTGTGCTCTGTGTTTGTGGCTGTTAGATTTGTGCTATTGTAAATTTATGTAGGTATTTTAATTGTTTCCTTTTGCGAGAAAATCTACTCTAATAGAATTTCAGAATAAATATAGATTCGATCTGACAGAAACCTGCTTGTTATTTGCGGGGGACTTCTACATTTAAAAAATATTTAAACATTCAATAAGATCAAAATGTATGCGTTTGCCCCTTTCTGCCTTCCGTACGCCTTCCAAACACATATGCATACATAATGTTCTCATTATTAAAAATAACATTTTAGTTAATAAAACTTTAAAATGCATTTTATATCCGATACATCTCTAAATATATTAAAATCCATTTGAAATAATATGCTTGATCAATCATAATTAATGTTGCACTTTGAGTTATACACAATAGCCGCTGTAGCAGCTTAGTCATGGTGGCGAACTCGTTGCCGGCAAAATCGAGTTGCGGGTTCGAAGCCTAGTGCCACTAAAAAACCCTCGTCACTTGATCATGGTTCAAAATTACAAGGTTTGTCGCCAATAGCTCTCGTGTGTGTGTTGCTTCACAATGTGATTTAATTTAAAATCAAATTGAGATATGCAAGGGATATTGGAGACGGATCTCTTAATTTTGAACTTCGAGAACGACACCTAAGCCCCACTCCAAACTTCCTCACTTGGTTATAGTAGCCCAATGGTCATGAGCTTGTAGCCGGAGAGTCATGAGTTCGAGCCCTAGTGCCATTGAAGACCCTCGTTCTAGAAAAGCCGATACATTTTAAATCTGTCAAGAGGTTCAAAGTCCTGTTGGTATGGTGATGTAGCTAGGAGAGTGGGCTGCCAGCTTGGATATTGTCCTCGTCACTTGACTGATGTTCTAAAATGCGAAGTTGGTCACTGATAGTTACTTTGAAGTACGATGTTAATTTCAAAAAAAAATCAAATCAAACTAAATTTCCATTCTGTGCCAACGTTTGAACTTTGAAATTCGCCAAATTTAATGAGCATCCAATTCCTCCAAGCGGTGAGTCTTTAGTGGTACTAGGACTCTAATCCATGATTTAACAGAAATAATGCCGTTATTTATTAGTATGCAATTGTATATAAATACAACTTAATACAAAACTAAAAAGGTCAAATAACTATTTTTTTCATATTCATTCAGCAATTTTTTCGAAGCAATTAAAATAACTTTTTCTAATGTTGTAATATTGATGGAGAAATTCATTGTTTAAACTCTACATTTGCAGAAATTAAATAGATATTAAATAATGCAATATTTTATAAATCTATTCTACATCCAAGTTTAATGGGGAAATGCCGTAATAAGTTATGTTTTTTCCATCTTGTATTTTATTTCCTTTTCTGTTTGTTGTATTTCATTATGTTGCTGCAAATTATCATTGTTTTTAATACATTAATATATTTTAATTCTAATTACTAATCAAACTTTCTGAACAAATCTTTTTAGACATTGTGGCGTTGCTATGCTGCAGATAAAAACTATTCTTCTGTGGCTACCTGGAAAATTCATATGAAAAATCCATCTAATTCCTCAAATAAGGTAACGTGTCGAAGTGTTAAATATGATCATATTATGAACATTTTATTTGTTTAATTTAGTCAAATGTTTTTTTTTAAAGTTTTCTCTTGAAAACTGCAAAAACAATTCATTCACTATATCCTTATAAGACTTTTTATTGAAAAAGTAAAACTTGGCTAGTTGCCTTTTGTAGATATTCCTCGTATAGCTAATTTTTTAAAAATAACTTTAAATGTGATTTTAAATTTATATACTCTGAAATGTATTTTTCAATAAAATTTTATTCCTTTATACACTTTTAATTTCGACATTTTCTTATTGCAGTACAATAAAACAATAGCAGCTCTTCGAAGGAGGAAACCAAAATACAGAAACGATACTGAAAAGAGTGATCAAAATGATAATAAATCATATGGTGAAATTGCTGTTACTTTGGAAGCTCCAAGAACTGGTATGTAAATTTCATCTGTTAAATATTAAAGTTTTAATGAAATATATTTACATATATTAATGCATATATGTATCTTTAAAAAATTTAATGTACAGGTTATTCCAAATGTATCTTGGTGCTTTTAAATGACAAAGAAAAAATCTGTTATTTTTAAAATTGTTTTTAATGTGAGCATCTTTGGATGCACATAACTGGCAGTACGTCTGTAGAGACTTGACTGGCAGTACGTCTGTAGAGACTTGACTGGCAGTACGTCTGTAGAGACTTGACTGGCAGTTCGTCTGTAGAGACTTGACTGGCAGTTCGTCTGTAGAGACTTGACTGGCAGTTCGTCTGTAGAGACTTGACTGGCAGTACGTCTGTAGAGACTTGACTGGCAGTACGTCTGTAGAGACTTGACTGGCAGTACGTCTGTAGAGACTTGACTGGCAGTACGTCTGTAGAGACTTGACTGGCAGTACGTCTGTAGAGACTTGACTGGCAGTACGTCTGTAGAGACTTGACTGGCAGTACGTCTGTAGAGACTTGACTGGCAGTACGTCTGTAGAGACTTGACTGGCAGTACGTCTGTAGAGACTTGACTGGCAGTACGTCTGTAGAGACTTGACTGGCAGTACGTCTGTAGAGACTTTAGACTTGATGCATCTTTGATATTTCTATGAAGCACTATAGAATCGACAACCCGAATGTCCGCTGTAGTTGAACTTTTTAGTTCATTGGTATCACAAATAAAAGATTGGTAAACAAAGTTTTTCCAAGTAACCTCTTAAAAATTTCAAAAATATTATGTTTGGAGATCTTTGAGGTGCCGCTGAGTGTTACGGTTACGAACTCGTGGTCGAATCCTGGTGCCACTAAAGACCTTGCCGATGTACATTAAATCTGTCGAGGCTCAAAGCGTGGTGTAGTAGTTTGGAGAGGGAGTACCAGCTCAGTTGTGACTCAGCCGAGGCTCAAAATTGCGAGGTTCATCGTGTTTTTTTATAATGCGACGTTAATAAACACTTGCTCGCTCATTTTAAACTGGTTTTTGACAGTACTCTCCTTTCGTCAAATCTTTTATGCCATTCAAAAACTGAGTCTTGAAGGTGGAGGATGTCTTAAGGCATAGTCCAACTGGCCCCAAGGCCTCGGCTTTGGTGGGATCCTCGCTTCGTTTTCGACTCAGCTTCAACAAGATCTTGATATTAATAACTTTAACGGTCAAATGGTATTCCCGTTCATATTTTCGAACTCTATTTCCCAACTGGCAAGACTTACTTTTATGTAACCATCGTCTATGTCTAGGCCCAAGCCTAAAATCATACACAATCATTACTCATTTAGTCGAAAGTCTACAGTCGGTCGAGCCAGTTTATATCTAGGTTTACGAGAATGTGAGTCATGCACCTTTATTTGTTACAGGTTACTGTTTGTACAAGTATTTGACAATGTACATTGTCAAATACTCGTACAAACAGTATATGCTATATACTGTTTGTACATATCGATTGTATATGCTATATACTGTCAACTTTTAAGGGTTGCAGGATGTGGGGGCTACTTTTGCATAGGGGTCCACGGCCTCCAGAGAAGTCTTAAGACATCCCTGAGTGTAAGTAGTCCGAAATTTACGTTGTCCATGTGCTGAAGATTTAAATTCGATAACCCATGCTACAACTTTAGCTTATTCTAGTGGTGAAACCATTTTGAAATGAGAATATTGCAAAATATTGAGGTAAAACCATCAAGTTTCTATTTCAAAAAAGTAATTCGATTTCTCTATAAAACATAAAAAAATGCATATCATTATTCGTTTATTTATTCCTGATAGTATAAAGATGCATTTCGAGCAATCTGTATTTATACAAGAGGAAATTTACATTGTATTGGATTAATTTAAAACGTGTTTAGTAAATACTTTTCTGCGTGAAATTTAGTTTTAGCTGATAACCTAGTTTTTAAAATGTTAACTTTTTTTGATAACTAAATCATGTAGTTTATTCTTAATTTCTTCTGAAGCATTTTATTTCTTTTTTTAAAAAATTTAAATTTACTTGTCCAAACTGGTGAGACTTTTAATTTACATAAAATTTTGGTTTACATAGGTCTCCATCAATCTAGAAGTGTTCCAGATATGATGATCTCTATGCATGATGATCTAATGAAGAAAGATGGTAAGTATTTTTTCATTACTACATTTTCCATGTTTTTCAGTTTTAACTTTCAGTTAATGTCTGAAATAATTCTGATAAACAAACTGTTTCACTGTAATATAAATAGATTGGCCGTTAAAGAGTTTTAATTGTGAATTGTGTTCTAAGAAATCAATATCTAACAATAAAAACTTTAAAAGTTGATTTTAAAGAATATTGCAAACATCAGTTTTCTCTTACAGTCGGATCCGGATTTAACGAATTCATCGGAACTGAACGTTTTATTCGTTAATTCAGGGTTATTCGTAGTATCGGAGTGCAGAAAAATAATAAATTGCATTTACCTTCTGAAAATTCTATAATAATCAACTGCACAAAATATCTATAATTAGAAATTAATTTTTTATTCGGCAGCTAAAAATGCTGTAAGCGAATTATTATGCATCAGTTAATTGGAAATTTTAAAATATTGACTAAAAGATGCTTGAAAATCTTTTTTGATTTCTGTAGAAGAGTTTTTTTTCGACACTAATGCAGAGAAGAAAATATTGTGTCCTTTACATTCTGCTGGATGAAGTATGTTTTCAGTTTCGAAATACTGTAAAGCATTAGGAAATTTAACATTTTGATAAGAGTTTCATTATCAATTTCTGCATCAAAATCGCTACGCATTCGTTTCCAATACTCTGCCATGCTTCACAAATTTTTTGAAACAAAATTTTATGCAAAAATATGCGAAAATAAACCCCATTTCTCTCAAGAAAGAGGATAAATAGTAAAATCTCTTAAAATATCCCTTGTGTCATGGAGTTGGATGAGATAAGGAAATTTCCTGTCCTATTCAAGACTCATGCTGTAGGTTGCATTCATTACTCATTTACACAAATTAAGTCTAAAAATGGGCTGCACCCTGCGTTGTCGAAATTTTCTACTCGCATGAAAAATCTTTCTGTTCTGGGCAAAAAGAATGTCCCTTGAAATGAAATCCAATTTTTTCTTCTATCCCAACTTATAAAAAAATTTATTAACTCGTTAATTTGAGGTTTATAATTCGTTAAATATGGTTCTTTCCCCTTCATTTTAATTGGGAGGGGGGAGGAGTAATTCGTTAATTCGCGAAATTCGTTAAATTGGGGTTCGATTGTTGTGAATGCACATTATTTATTTAATCTGTGTTAAGATTTGTGTATAAACAGTTACATTTTTTCAATCAGTACATTTAAATTATGCCATTTGTGTTAATATACTATCTACGTTGCTCTTAATTGTGTTTTAATGCTATCATTTTTAAATCATATTTATTTCCTCTGAAAGTGAATTGGAATTGTACTTAATTTAGTGATTTAATGTACTTAAATATCCGATGAATGATTTTAGATTTATGTTTGGAATGTAGTGTAAAATTATATTTGTATTCTTTTTTTATAGTTTCATCGACTAAGTTTCAAAATATAATGAATGGTAATGAAGACTACCAAAATGACAGCATTTGCGAGGATGGTATTTATGGGAATTCAACGTGTTATACACAGTAAGAATTTTCTGCTTTATTATACCTTTTATATCTTATTACATTTAAAAGATTAAACGCATTCCAGTAAAGCGCTCGTTCTTCGTGTTGGTGAATTTTTAAAATAAAACTCAACAATCCAGGAAGCAAGTAAAAGAATTCCTAAAGATAATATAAAAATCTAAAAAAAAGCTCTCGGGAAAAATAAACTGTTGAAAGCATAGATAGACCATGACATCGTGTGACTAATTTTGTACTAGAACTCTGCGCAGCAGATTAATAAACTTTAGTGGAAAGAAAGGGCGAAAAAGCCGAAAACTTATTTACTAATTATGTAGTTAAAAGTTTGTATTAAATTTATGAATTAATTTTTTCTGTGTTCTTAAGAAATTAGGAAAATGGACAATGTCATTCTGTATGCTGTTTAAAGATTGTGTCATTTGGATCGATTTCAATGTAAAAAAAAATCAGAATGATACTTTTCAGCGCTATTTTCAACGTGGAAATCATCTCAATATTAATTTTTTTAAAAAAGCAAACAGATTTCGAAAGTAAAATACTTTGAACTGCACTCCATCACCCCTCGCTTAACCATTTAAAATTTCCTGCGTGTACACCTTTCTGAATTCGCAGAAAGCCGCACCACAACGGACTAAGTCCGTTTTATTTTTAGAGTTTGCCTGCTTTTTTCTACCGTTAACTTTTTAATTTTACGTAAATATTTGAGGTAAAACATTTGATTTTTTTTTTATAAGTCTTTTTATTTTGAACTTGAATTAATCGACATCTATGATTGAGTACCAAGTTAAATTTCAGAGATTAATGCTTGCAATTCGTTCTTATTCATTTGCATTTTACGAGGGTTGATCAGAAAAAATGGTTACAATTCGAATAACGAAATATTTATTAACAATGGACAGAAAGGGAGTTAAGGAAGGGAATTAAGAGGCATACGTGCCTATCGCATTTCGACATAATCACCAAGTCTATTTAGGCATTTATCAGAACGCAGAACCAACTTGTTTAACCCGTCTTGGTAGAAATCAGGTCCCTGTTCACATTGAGCCAGGTCTCGGCGAATGTTTTCCCAGCACTGTCTTGGAATATTGCAGCACATCAGAAACGATAAGCTGCTCTCTACCATAGTTCAGCCCCAGTTCTGACGAGATTTCAGAGTTACCCGTCGATCATTTCGAATCGCCGAATTCTTCAATTCGTGCCGTGTTGATTTCTGTCATTGAAGAACTTGGCCGGCCGCTCCCTGTCATATTGCGGTTTTCGACATCCTGTCTGCCTAATTGAAAAGAGCGACACCATTTCACTACATGTTGTCTGCTCATTCTGCTCTGCTCTGTCAGATGCAGACACATCTTTTCCCATAAAAAATCGAATAACGGCTCGCACTTCCAAACGAGACCAATTTCCTATGCTTTTGCCATTTCAATAGTCCTTCACCGTCTAGGAACTTTCACTACCTACCCACAAACCAGCTATATGACAAGTAGCGCTATTTGTCTCTACCCTGGGAAAATAAAATTTCTCCACAATATGCAGTTTTCAAATACTACGGCTTGTAACCTTTTTTTCTGGTCATCCCTCGTATAAATCATATTTTTATTTATTTCTTTACGTATTGCTTAATGTTATGCATTCAGAAAAAAATGTAGACATAAATTAAATTTTTATGAACGAGAAAAAAATTTGCACGATATGGTTTGCTCTGAAAAGCAACTTACTAGAGAATTTTATTCTTTTCAATTATTGTGCTCAAAATAATTATGATAAAATGTTTCAAATAATATGGACATAGTTTTTATTTAAATAATTTTGATGTGATCATTCTAGAAACAATTTCCTAGGAAATTTTTTATTTTATTTTATAACATTTGAAATATTAACCTAATGAGATGAAATTTTAATGAGTGATATAATTACTAAACTTGAATCAACAATTTTAGATGATACAATCGTCAATTTCTCTAGATTATAACCAAATAATTGCATTCCTTTTAGACATTACATACAAAACTTTATCTTACATTTGGTTGATTTTTTTTAAAAAGTCTATATGAATAATTTGAGAGAGTCAGTGCAGGTTTACGCTTCTTTCGGGCCCTGGGCGCAGAAGATCTACAGGCCCCTAGGCACTGACGGATCGAAATTTATATTCAGAAAATCTGATTAAATCCAGCTCATCCGGGTCCGTGGGTGCCCGCCCCAAGCGGCCAATGGATAAACCGGCACTGGCGCGAGTAATTTCAGAAGATATGTGATTAAATGTTTTCTTACAATTGTGAAATGAATTATTTAATGATTACTTGGCAAATATAATAGCACTATAATTTGAGTGTTATGCCATAAGTTATAAATTCTTAAATCCATTGTTATAACGTAATTTGTCGACTCAGTGGCCTAGAGGTAACGTGCCTGCTTTGTAAGCCCAAGGTTGCGGATTCGATCCCAGCTGCAGTCGATAGATTTTCTGGATGCGAAAATCGTAGACACTTGTGGAAGGTTAGAACCCGCGACCTACGGGCTCTTAAGCACGTAACGTACCACTAGACTAAAGTGATCACTCCTATCCGGAGGCTGTTACTGACTTACTTAGATACCACCACAGTATTTCCCCACCAGTGAGTCGGTGGATAGGCGAACGAATGGGATATTTTGTTATGGTGAGCGTGGGAGTTGTTACTATTGCATCAAGTGAGACTGACGACTCTGCTGCGGCGAGCGGGTCCGACGACTTTGCTTGCTCCTCTTGCGGGTAGATGACGCCATGACACACCAGAAGGTTTTTGCGTTTTTCTTTTCAGCCAAGGTCACCAATGTCCTGGATTAGAACCCGCAACCTATGGGTTCGTAAGCACGAAACATACCACTAGACAAAAGTGATCACTCCTGTCCCGAGGCTGTTACTGGCTTACTTAGGTACCCCCACACACTCATGTCGCATTATGTGGCATGCAAATAAATAAATCACGCTGCAATATTTAGCATCCGACGAGAGCTTGAGAAAAAATCAACTGAAGCATCTAAATTTGGTAGCGCAAACCGCTACTAGATGGTGCCACCATTGAAATGGCTCTCATATATTTTGGGACTTGCTGTGTCTACAACTGCTTAGTAGCTAATATGCAGCCCATTAAAAAATGCAATATCTCTTTAAAAAATCTGGAAGTTTCTGTATAATGGTTTTTGATTACTTTTAAGCCTCACTTCCTTCTTCGTTTTATTTTAATGTAATTTTTAAATTTTAAATTATGTTTGTGTAAATGTGTTTTAATCTGAAATTGTGATTTCTAACATAGGAAGAAATGACTATAAATTTCATTTATTTGCAGGTTATCTGAGACTCACAAGAATGCTATTAGAGCCATTAGAAAAATAAAATATTTTGTAGCGAAAAGAAAATTCCAGGTAAAATTTCATGCATTTTAGTTATTCGTCAATTTTAAATTTGATTTTAACTTTTTTATATTACAGTAGAACGTCGTTTATCCGAATCAATTGGGACACTACACCATTCGAATACGCGATTGTTCGGATAACCGAAAACCGAATGCGATCCATGCAGTACATGAAACCGGACATTATGCGAATATTGAAAATCATCACACGGTTCAATATTTCAAGTTTTGTATCCATGTTCAAGACGTTGCGCTTCCGTTTTGAATTCGAAGCCATAACAGTTCATAACTCAACAAAAGAACGTGCATACATCCCCACACTTGGAAACAAACTGGCCTAATATTCCGCGCAGATGTTTACCAAATCCCAAATATCCCTCACCTTGGGTTTTCTCGTCACTTTTGACCTCACACAACACAACTGTTAACCATAGCACTGTTCGAAAACGTATCCGGACGAAAGTCGCAGGTATACCCGTTCATCACACAAGTGAATTGAAAAAAATACAATTGAGAAAAAGATTAAAGTTTTGATGAGTTCAAGTTCTAATTGATATTTCGAATAATTTTAAGTGCATTGCAAATTAGACGTACATAGAAAGAACTGTTTAGCAAATCAAATAACGAAGTCAAATAAATAAAGATGGTTAAACTACCCACTATTTCCTAGATTCATCTGACAGTCATTACATACATATTGTTAGTCAATATAAATATCTTTTACGCCGCTGTGAGGGACGAGTTCCACAACTCGTTCTAAGCTGATCTCTACTCAACAAAAGAAACATGGCTACCAAATTTCAAGTATACAGGTCTGATAATTCAGGAGGTCTCATGAGTGAGAATGTCGCTTTTTATCAATATTTATGTGGATAAAAAAATCTTTAACGCCCTTGTAACCCCTTCTTGAGAGTCGATTTCCGCACAATTCTTTCTTAGAGGATATTTATTCAACAAAAGAAACATATCTACTAGATTTCAAATAGGTTTAATAGCTTCGATCTCGTGAAGAATGGGTTTCTTTTCTCCTATCCATATATACACAAACGAAGTTATCTGGAAAATAAAGACCTTTTAGTTATAAAAAAAATTTTAAACTATTTATTGGGGGGGGGGGAGACAATTTGTTATAAATTGAAGCTTCCTTTACTTCACATAAGCATTTCCTATACTTAAGCATTGTTCACGAGCTTCTGAATTCCCTTGCTTTACTGTTCTGCCATCAGTTCTCAAGCCTTGTGTTCACAACATTCAAACAAAAGATCGATATTCTGGCCCTTACTCTTAGTCTTTTCCTAGACTGAGGAAAAAGAGGGCAAAATTTTCTCGCTGGTAAACGTTTTGGAAGTGATGAAAAGTTGGAGAATTCAATGACCACATACCTTATTAATGCACTGGCGGTAAAAGAGTACATCATGGGAATTGTGAAGCTTGTGAAAAAATGTTTACATGTAGATAATTGTTATGTAAAGAAGTGGAAGAAGCTTCAAGATATGTCATAGTACTTAAGTAATAGTTTTTGCAATATTTTTCACTTTTTGCAACTAAACTGTCTTTTTCTGGATAACTCTCACTGCCAGATAATTAGTTTGACCTTTGTTTAATGTTTTATTTGATAAAGTTTGGAAAAGTAATAAACTTATGTTTTATTTATGATTATTTAAAATTATATTTGAAATGTTTCATATTTGTATAATTATTCTATCACTTCTTTCTCTTAATGCTTCCTTTGACATGTGAGTATTCATTTACAACATTCTTTAACTCTATTTTGTGATTATAAAAAATATCATTATTTAAGATGAAAAATTACATTGTTTATTAAAAATGTAATATTTTTAAAAATGTGCTTTATATGCAACTTTTTAAAATTACTTTTAACACTTCATTCACACCTTCTCTTCAAAAATCCTAAGTTCTAAATATTTTTTAAAGTATTAAATTGTCATTTTTTAAAATTGAAAACACTATTCAGGTGTTTTAAATTGTGCAGCTTGGTATTTTTATAACTTTAGATTAAATATGTACATGTGTGTGTAGAAATGTAAAGTCTATATTTTAATTGAATCTCAAGCTCAGCTAAGGTACTTGAATAGCCATGTTCATTATCTTTATGATCAATGATATTAAAGTTGGGTGTCATGTTTAAAATCAATTTCTACTAGTTCCCTAAAATATTGGCAATAGCTGCATGTTAAACAGAACTATGAGTCCCAATGCCTTCACATGATGTAAGCATGAAAGATAGGGAAGTGAGATGAGTATGGCTTAGTTTGATAGAGGGTTGCTCCATAATTATTGCCCGCAATCGATATAAGCAACTTCTACAGATCGTTACGACATGTTGTACGGCGAGTGCAAAGCTCAATGTTACATAAAAGTGAACCTGTAAAACAGATCCCCAAACCAAATCTCCACCCACAAAATATTCTCGTCTCCGTTTGGTGGACCGCCAAGACTGTGGTCCATTATGAGTTCCTCCCTAGAAGCCAGACCATTAATACAGACGTGTACCATCGTCAGTTGAATGAATGCCACAGGAAACTTCGCCTCAAACAATCAGCACTTATTGATAAGTTAGGTGTCATACCCCTGCATGATGGAGTTTGATCTCGTATCTCAGTTGATAGCCGGCAAAAGATGCAGGAGTTGGGTATGAGATTCTGCCTCACCCACCTTATTCTCCAGAACTTGCTTCGACTGATTATCACATGTTTCGCCAGTTGGACAGTTGTGTTAGGAGCAAACTATTCCCGAACCAAGATGCTTTGCTTCAAGGGGTTCCTGATGTCATTGACTAATGTGAGGCGAAGAATTATTTCACTCAAAACTTGTTGGGAGAAGTGTATTTATGCCTATAGCAGCTACTTTGCTGAGTAAAATCTATTTCTTTCTTTGTAACTCGTGTTTCATTTTCGGCTAATAATTATGGAACAACCTGATAATATAATACTGGTAGGGTATTGGATACCTATATATTCATTTTACAAAAATTCAAAATTTTCAGGTCTATTGTCAAGAGCTTATGTGGTGTTCTAGAGCAGTCAATTAACTCATTGGCCATTCGGTTATTGTAATAAGATATAACTGAATGAATTCATTTATTTTAATTATTTGCTTAAGATGACAAGATTTTTGCCATGACATTTTTATGCAATAAAGTATTCCTTTTTAATTAATCTGGCTGTCTTAACATTAAAATTGTAATTTTTTTTTTAGAAAGTTTCTTTAATTACATGATTTGGCCCTTTCCAATTTAAAAAAGCATTGTATTCAGCTTGTAATAAAATTGGGTGCATACATTTTCATGAAAATAGCAAATTATGGAGGAAGAGTTTAATCTCCATTGGCTCTTTGAAGTTAAGCTGTCTGTGTTTACTATATTTTGAACTGAATAAAAGATAAAAATAATGATAAATAATACAGTGGGAGGAAATACTTTCAATTTAAGTTGGACCTGGGACATATTTGCAAACTAAAAAACAACAAATTTTAACATTTTTTCATTTTGATGCAACGTTTAATAGGATAAATTTTTATTTGAAGGTATTATATTAGTATCATTTTTTTCTCTTATCTAGCAAGCTCGCAAGCCATATGATGTAGGGGATGTTATAGAACAATATTCTCAAGGACAAATCAGTATGAATGTCAGACTTAAGGAGCTTCATAGAAGGTAAATTACATTTATTCATAATTTTATTCATATTAATCACTCTTTGCTACAAAATTCTAATTATTGTTTCATTTTTTAGATTGGATCAAATGTTAGGAAAATCTGGAACTCAATTATGTGGCAAAAATGGCAAACCTGTTACACTTGGAGAGAAACTTCATCAAATGGATCAACAGGTAATTTTAAAGTTTGTTACTTAAAAAGCATTTTCATAAATGATTATTAGGAATGATTTCTGGAAACTTCGCAAAAGTTTTATTTGATTTGCGTGATTTAATTGATTAAAAAAAGCTCTTTGAATTTTTTAAAACTTAAGTATGAATTTGTTTTGGTTGAATGTCTGGAATGTATTCTCGCTTGCTACCAGCTTAAGAAATGCCTTTCTATAGGGGACTTTGTATTTTATTTATAATATAACAAGTTTTTATATTTTGACAAAACTATAAATTTGTCACGAGATATTAATATGAAGTCCTCAAATTATATTTTAAAAATATTTTCCTCTTTAACAGACATTTTTATTAAGATTCATTCAATCTAATTAAAAACAAAAGACATGGGTAAGATTTTACGAAACATATCTTGATAAATGAAGTTATATCTGAACAGAATTCTATGAATATAAAAACTCTCACAAAATTAAATCAACAGTAAGCATGAAATTTTTTAAATGTTGAATCAATTTTTTTATTAAAATGAATTGCGAAAATTCATCGATAAAATTTTCTGAATAAACTTGCTAATCCTGTATTTACCCAGACTTCATAAATAGAAAATTCAACCATATTTATTTGTAGTCATTCCGAATTTGTTATTCTTTAAATGTTCATAAAAATGAGGTATCAACAGCAATTATAAGAATAATCTAAATTAGAATATGAAGAGATTTAAAATCATTAAGCAGAAAATACTGTTTAAAAAATTTAATACTTTACAACCCTAACAAGTGACTATAAATCTTCTTGAATAGGATTTACTGTCTTTGGGTAAATCTAATAATTTCTTTACTCTGGACCCTTCCCCTTCCAGCTAATATATAAATTTTTCATTTTTCAACTAAGTCTAGATTACTGATAACTTTGTTTGTGTAATATAGCCCAAATTCGCACGTGCCAGGGGCGGCTCTACGGCCGGACAAACCGGACCCATGTCCTTGGCGGCAAGTTTTAGGGGCGGCATTTGAACCAAATTTTAAAAATACTTTTTTTTTTGTTATGGAAAATTTGGAAGAAGTTCAAAGAAGAAGT
This sequence comes from Trichonephila clavata, assembly GCA_019973975.1. Lineage (NCBI taxonomy): Eukaryota > Metazoa > Arthropoda > Arachnida > Araneae > Nephilidae > Trichonephila > Trichonephila clavata. The sequence continues at coordinate 161,229 of BMAO01032931.1, forward strand.
TAAAGTACACTATCTAGGGAAAAATATTCAGAACGAGATAATTTCTCTTTTATATGAGAATATTAAATTATGCATTGTTCATAAAATTAAACAAGCTAAATATTATTCGATAATTTTAGATTGCACTCCTGATGCCAGCAAGATCGAACAAATGGCATTTATGTTAAAGTATACATGCAATGAGAAGTCTAATTCTAACGAGTTTATCGTTAAAGCCAATGCGAGCTTTTTTGGTTTCCTTCCAGTTGAAAGATTAACTGGAAGAGAACTTTCAAATTTAATAGTTGAGAAACTTAAAAAAAATTAGGGTTAAATTTGCTAGATATGCGGAGGCAGGCCTACAATAATGGAGTGAATATGAAAGGCGAGAAATCAGGGGCTCAATTTAAAATAAGAAAGTTAAATCCCCGAACAATCTATGTGCCATGTAGTAAGTAGCCTCTGTTTAAATTTGGTCGTTAATGACATGACAAAAGCATCCTTAGAAGCCTGTACTTTTTTAATATAGTTCAAAAAATTTATTTTTTTTTTCATCAATTTTTCGTTGGGTTATATTATTAAAATGTATAAAGGGCATAAAACTTTAAAGCCACTTAGTGAAAATAGATGGGAAAGCTGAATAGAGGCTATTAAACCTTTAAGTTATCAATTGGGAGGTTTTTATGATGCTTAGTTTTTATAATAATGCTGAAATTGACAACTCTATAAGAGATGAGGCTTCTGGATTATTAAATTCTACTTAAAATTCAAGTCCCTATGGCCATCATTATTTGGTATAAAATTTTTAATTGCATTAAAATCCAATAAGCAAGCTATTGCAAACAAAATATTACGATCTATCATCTACTATGGAACTCTCAAGAAATTGTAAAGATTTTTTTAAGGATGTGACTTTTGATAAAATACACTGTGATGCAAAAGAACTGGCCGTCAAGATTGATATCTCTGCCAACTTTGAGGTGACACAGCCACGTCACGGAGTTCGACGGAAAAATGTAAATCTTAATTATGAAGCACAAGATGATCCAATGGAATATCCTAAATTAAAATTCAAGATAGTTTTATTTTTTTACATTAGATGAAGCAATTAATGCCTTGGAATGCAGACTTAATTTAATGAGTACTGACAGTAATTGTTTTCAATTTTTGTACAATATGTATGATTTAAGAGATACCCTTAAAACTTTAATTAATTAAAAACTGTAAAAATTTAGAAATGATGTTGACCAACGGAGAATCATTGGATGTAAACGCGCTTGATTGAGCAGATGAGATCATGTCAGCTTCAGCAGGCAAAAAAAAAAAAAAGCCAAGTTGAAGTTTTAAAATTTATTTCTGTTTTAGAATTTATTCCAAATCTTGCTATTGTACTTTTTTTCCTTTCTTTTCTTTGGCAAGAGCAGATATTAGTTTCACAAAATTAAAATTAATAAAAATTTTTACAGTTAACAAATTCTAAAGATAGATTAAATGGCTTAGCTACATTGGCTACCGAACATGAAATAGCTGAAAAAATTGATCAGAAAGTTTTCACAATTAAAAGACAGGGAAAAAAAACAGTGGTAATTTTTTATGTTTTAGTTTTTAACATATATATGTATAGGGTGTCCAGCCTTAATGTGACCCAATAGCTAATTACCGAGTGGTTCGGTTTAGATATGCACTTCCAATTTAAAAACTGTTTTTAAAAAGGTAAGAAATGTTTTTACGTGCTTTTCGAACCAAAAGACCCATTTTCAAAAAAAAAAATTACAAAAATTAATTTTTTATACGGTCCTCAGGTCCTATCACTTATATTTAGAAAAAGATGCAGTACACAAAAACAAAGTAAACACAAAGTTTCATTTTATTATGATAAAAACTGGCCGAGTTATGGAACTTTGAAAATCATACTTTATATGCATTTTCTAGGCTATTTTCAAGAAGCTAGTAAGGGGCCGTCTCCAAAGTGAAATTAGTTGGAACTCTGCTAGGAAACTTTCGCTCTTGCATGTCACTCTTATGTAAATCGTTTTTAAATTTCAAAACATACGTTAATAATACGATAATTGAGTACTTTTGAAATAAAATTTATTCTGTGTATGTGTAAAACGTAGAAAAAATAAAATATTTTGTACGAATAAAACATTTTAATGGGAGTTCCAAAAAATAGTCTTGTATGCTATGGCTTCAGTCTGATTTGCTGCGTTTTTGTTGATCATGACGAACGTTAAAAATCTGTTGTGTAGTCGCTTGCAATTGCATACAGTCGTATTCTAATATTACGAATTATAGTAGGGGAGAATGAGATGTATACAAATGAAGAAACTGCGAAATGGTACTGTTTTATGGGCAGTGTAATCGAAATAAGAGAGGCGGCAAGACTTTATGCCATTTAATTTCCCACTCAAAGACATCCATCTTATTGCACAATTCCCCGTTTTGTTCGGCGCTTGTATAAAACTGGGAGTTGCAATAGACGTATTCCCTGTCTCGTGCCTTCACCATTATTTACGTTAATTTGGTCATTCTGATATAATAAAACCCCTGATTCATGATTGGCGCATCATTCCACATTATGCTATAATTTGAACGACAAATCCTGTATTATTTTGCTGCTATTTGTTAAAACAAGGTGTTTTAATCTTTTCAGTACAAGTTGTTTTTCTTTAATTTAATTTTTGTTTGCCATACCGCAATACAAATTGTCAATCTATGATGTTTACTACAATGTTTTAATTTTCTATGATTTTTGCTCTTTCTGCAGATAGTGAATTACTGTGCTCTAAACTCACTTTATATACGACCCCCTTTTCTGAGCAACTCAGTTGCTTCAAATTTATGTAGGCATAACTCAGCCAGTTTTTATCGTAATAAAATGAAACTCTTTGTGTTTACTTTGTTTTTGTGTGCTGCATCTTTTTCTAAATATAAGTGATAGGACCTGAAGACCGTATAAAAAATAAATTTTTGTAATTTTTTTTGTAAGTGGGTCTTTTGGTTCGAAAAGCACGTAAAAACATTCCTTACCTTTTTTAAAACATTTTTTTAAATTGGAAGTGCATATCTAAACCGAACGGTCCGGAAATTAGCTATTGGGTCACATTAAGGCTGGACACCCTGTATATATGTATACTATGTACTGTTAGCTCCCTTTTTCTTCACAAGGAATATTAAAGTTTTATAGGTGTGCATTTATGAACAATTTTCATCTTTTTTTAATAACAGTTTGTTTGTTTTTTACTTTAAAAAGAGGGGTGGCAAAATTGCTAGAGCCGGCCCTGCATGTGCTAAAAATATTTACCATCGGCCATTTACTCACCAAACAAGATGTTTTTAAAAAGGTCAAATAATTTTCGAAAAAAATGTACAATAACTTATTTTGATTTCAAAAGTTGCATTCAATGACCTGATACTCATTGATACATAGTAAGAATGCGGCAATAGGTAATGTATCACTGAAAATGATAATGATTTTTGCTCCCTGGAGCAATTTTAAAAAATACTCCCTTTACACAAACTTACATGGTTGGTATTATGGTTAACATATTGTAAGTCTCCCAAGTGATGAAATACAACAAGTACAAAGCCTTGGCATGCTGAGTATCAAATTTTCGAGTTGATCTTGGAGAAGATTACTCCACTCGGCAAACAATACTCTCCAAAGTCCCGGAACACATGTAGAATGTGGTTGACGATCTGCAACTCCCCTGCTAAGCATATCCCACACATGCTCTATTGGATTTAAATCAGGTGAGAACGTTGGCCATTCTCAACGGGTAGTATCCTCAGGTGAATACATTTGCTTATGATGTTTGCTTTGTGAGGACAGGTGTTGTCATCCATAAGCACAAATTCTGCGCTAATGGCACACCTAAAGAAACGTACATGTTTCAGAATGTCCCAAAAAGTTTGACCTGTCATGGTTCCGATTTGAACATGCAGATTTTGTTCTTGGACCCAGTAAATTCTCCCACCTCCCAAGCAAGCAATTTTGCACCATGGGTACCTAGCGCAGGACGTAGGAATGGGTACCTAGCGTAGGACGTAGGAATGGGTACCTAGCGTTCTCCATATGAAAGTCCGACGTGAATCGGATTGCAAGCTAAGCCTAGATTTGTTGGAAAACGTCACACAAGCCCACGATAACTATGTCCACATTGCATGTTCTCTACTCCAGGCTAAGTACTGGCGACTGTGAACGTCCACGAGAGGAAAACATCAGACACGCCTGGAAGTATGTAGATCAACATGTCCTAAACGTCTGTACATAGTTGTGTATATATATATTAATATATATATAGTGTTTGGATGCTGTTACATAATTCATTAATATTTCACTACATAATACAATTAACTTAATTCAGTAGCGCGACAGAGCCCATGAGGGCCAAGGCCTACTGTGCTCAACTCGGTATACGTGACCTTGAACCCTGAGGTGCATAAGCAGATGTTCCATTCAGGTGTTCAGTCTGATACAAAACATAATACAATCAGTTAATGTAGAAATTGTGCATAATTTTTTTGTATTAGATAATCTTTTTTAAAAGACAGCAGTGTTAAATAATTACCAATCTTCTAACCTATAATATATTTTTCAGATCCAAATGATGGACAGAAAAATTGATAATATCAGCTATGCTATACATACTGTTGTCAGAGAACTTCAAAAAACTCCAAGAATAGAAACGCAACCAAATTCCTGCAGCTAGCTTTCCAGTCCATTTAATGAATTTTATCTGCCATGTTTGACATTGACATAATATTCAGATTTCAAAGCAAGTGAGAATTCACTCTTCAAATATCTTCAATTATTCCATATTCTTATGAATGAATATGCATGATTTTGACTAGATCATTGCAGCATTTCAAATGTACAAATATTTTTTATTCCTTTTGGTATGAAATGCATTTTAAAATTTAATGCGTCATTTGCATTCAATTTTATTTCTAAATGTTTTGACTTTATTAAGAAACTGATTCACTGTGATAAAATGCCATATTTTATAATTTGGTTTTGTGAATTTGTTATTTTTATTCCTGTAATCCAATTACTTGTATATATTCTTCTGTAAATTTGCAATTGTTATCGCATTAAGTGAAGCAATTTGTAAATAGTTTAATTTTTTTGTAAATATGTACAAGTTTTAGAATGTCATTTGATTGTGTGTTATCATTGTAAAATTTTTCATGGAAATAAAGTCTTTCACTATATGAATTATTTATTAATTCCCCAGTCTTTAAGGTATTTTAAAAATAACAAAACTATATTTAGGCTATTAAAATATTTAATTTTATTAATGGAACATTTCCTTGCCTCTTCTCTTCACTTATATTATAAATTTTTTAAAAAATTTCAAAAATTAGTGTTTATGGTTAATATTTACTTTTTTGATCAACTATTCAAAATTTTCTTTATTTGTAATATCAAATTTTATGGAGGAGAATGCAAGGTAATATACAAGTTAAAGATCATAAACTATTAAAAATATCATTAATATGAATATCACAGTATTAATCATTCAAAGATTAGCATATAAAATAATTCATCTTAAAGATATGTTATTCATACTTGGAAAACTTATTTAGATGCGTTGAGTGTGAACTTTCAAAAAGTAGCAAAATTTTATTATACATATTTTTTCAATGAAAATGTAAATTATGTGAAGCATTTTCTCTACAGTACATGGGAAATATTTTCATAAAATTAATCGATATTTTTTTTTTGTCTGTTATTTCTTAAAAAATGAGTCTTATCCAAGAAATGGATGTTACGACAATTAATATTTAAATTCATCTTTAGCTAAAAATCCTTTAAAACTGACCTTTCATTTTAAAAAGACTAAAATTTATTATGAAGGTGAAATAAGCAATTGAGTCAGAATATGAAAAACTACAGTTAAATTACTAAGTGTTCTGGATCAAAGAATGAATAAACTAATCAAAATGAGAACTTGAACAATTGACAACTTTTTCAAAGGTTTTCCATTCTAGTATGAATTTATAAATATAAAATTGCCTGTTTCAGAAATGAATAAAAGTTTAACTGAAGTTTTCATCCCATTCTAGCCCACATTTGTTAAATATGTAGCAGCCAAATGATACCATTAAAATATGCTGGAGCATTTAAAAAAAATCTTAACACATACAGAACAAGACTCAACGAAATTAAGATTAACAGTTATCTCCTTATCACAAACCAAATCTGAGCTTTTATTTATAAAATTGACACTATATATATATATAGTGATGAAGACACATTGGTATTTTGAAATTTATTCCTAACTGCAAGTTATGGGAGCAGAATGAAAGTGATCAGGCAGTTGAATTGAGCTATACTTTTGCAAGGGTTGCAATATGTTAATTAGAATTATGCACCATAAGTGGATAATGTAGCACTGCATTACTTGATCAAAAATAATCTGTTAATAGCATTCAAGCTTCCTGTGACATTGGAGCAATTGGGTTCATCAAAAATTTTGATTGCATTCATATTGTCCTAAGAGAATTCTCTACACCAGGGGTGTCAAACTCTTGGGCTGCATGCATACCACCTAGTATTTTTGTAGCCCAGTCAGTATATTGGCACGCAATAAAATATCAAAATTTCTCCAGTAATAAGATAGTAGCAGAGAAGATATCAAATTTCAGGATCTAAATATTAAATTTTTCTTGTTCCTTATATATATTTATATTTGAAATAAACCTACATTTCTATAAATATTGAATTCCTTTGTGGCCCACCTTAAGTTAAACCTTGTTTATTTGGCCCAAGTCAGACTTTGACACCCTTGCTCTACACCCATGATAAACTCAAACTTTTAAATGATTCATATACTGAATTTTAAATATTTCAACTTAATTCCTAGATGCTTTACAGTAAAATTATATCTGAACAAATCTTTCAAAATAGGTGATTGTTTCCGTTAGAAGCAATAGAGGAATTAATCTTTTTGAGATGGCTCATAACTGGTTTGATGAATTCAACATGGTCTTCTATGGATTGGAACCTTTACACAAAATTTGAATATAGTAGCATTGTTCAAATTCTGCACCTACACATGTTACCAAACCTCTTTAGCTATATTTATCCATAAAAATTATGGTCAGTCAGCCATACCTTATGAAAACATTTTCATTAAGCATATTTGAAAAGATATCAAGAATTATTCTCTAAGTTAAGTATTGTAAATTTACATTACTGAAACTTGCATACAGCCAGATCTTAAATTCAACAATTAATCTTCATTTATTTTTTGACACCTACATGCAGTTAAATATAATTGTACAATCATACATACTGAAACTCACTGTTATATTGATTCAGAGAAAAATTTATCTATGTGATGGGAGGTACACATAAATAAGTCTTAAACAAATAGTTTCAAATTAGCTTTGTGTACTTGATATTACTCTACACTGTATTAGTTTAGAAAAAAAGAATTAACTTTCAAGCCTATAGTTCAATTTTGTGCAGTAACTCTCATGTCAAACTTAATTCTTCTGTTAACCCCTTTGGGAGGAACGTCTCGTATTAGAGCCAGCACGAAACACCAACAGTAGCCTAGCATCCCATATACAAGTCACGCACTTGGAATGTTTTTTAAGCAATATGTGGCATATGCTGATAAGGTTTGAGATACATATAAATCTGGCCTTCTCAAAATGAGAGAAATATTACTCGTATAAACATAAGGGGAAGGGAAGGTTTCCTAATTGAATGCTTTGACTGCTCTTCAAATGAACACATGGTTCTTGTTTATAATGAAGATGAGATTTATTTTCGCTACAGCATTTGTTTTGCAGTGTAGTTTTTGTCTACCAGATCTAATTATCCATTAAAATTATTTTTTTTACAATTACAAGGTCAAAGCATCAAAAAAGTTTAATTGAACTTGGAATATCAGAATGATGCAAAATTGATTCTAAATTTAAATTTGAGAGTAGTGATAATGACAAATATATTAACGATTGTTCTGTCAATTGCGAATTTTATATTAATGATATTTCATACATCTGTATGCCGATTACATCGATTTAGGCTTAACCACACAAAACCCTCCAGCCATGGCGATATGCATGCGTCCTTCGTCCCATAAGGGTTAATATAAAATCTATTACACCATAATAGGAAACATAAGTTTTAATAGTGTTGCTTGTTATGTAACAGTATTATAATCCACAGATGTAAAAATCAGTTTTAAGAAGCATTTCATAATTATGAAATGTACACTGTTTTAGGTTTTATAATTTAGATTATTAAAATGTTTAATTAAACGGTTAAAAAGTAAATTTGAACTAATTTCAATAAAAGATCAGAATTTTTTTTTATAAAGCAATTATTTTATTTCAATACATTAGAACATTATAGAAGAATAACAATATACCTTAATTTTATATACATTTACAAAGTATTGGCTAAAAACATTGCATGGGAAGCTCGTAATATGTTAATAAAAACAGTTAACAATAAAATATCTGAAGCAAATATGAACGAAGAGTTAATGATACTTGTTATTGAGAAGCTTTAGTGAAATAATTCAACTTAAATGTTTATATTTGGCAAATAGATTGTATAATACACGCAAGGTCGACTTCAGATCTAAATTCACAATATCTGTAAAAAAAAAAAAAATTTAGAATAAGATTACTTTTATATATTGTTTAAAAGTAAAATCATTATAAAAATTACCTTCAGGCCTGGCTTTCGGCTTTGAAAGACCAGCATCCATCATAAGCTCAAATGAAAAGGCAACATTGTGTACTTTCTGGTCAAAGGTTGTTGGGGTTAAATTGAATGAATACAAAGGCACAAAATATCCTTCGAGTAAACCCATGAGTAGAGTAAGATATAATCCATCATGGAACTAGAAATTAAAATAAGTGTCAATTTTATTTATGTACAGTTAGTTACCCTAAAATTCTTAAACCCATAACAATACAGATAACTATGCTATCTAATATTTAATTGCCCAAACTCTCAAAAAGGTATAATAGCTGATGCTTTTTTTTAGCAAGAGGATCAGGAATCGTAGCTTTAATTTAGCAAAACCTTAATGTAGAATAAAAGTTTGATAAGAAGTAATTCCCCCCTATATATAACTTGAAAAATTAGAAGGTTCGAATTATCAGTGTAGATATCATTTTTACCAATACTTCACTGTACTAGAGCTACATAATTTAACATTCAGTCCAAACTTTCATAACACATTTTAATCTTGATCAATTTAATTTTACATGCAGTAGTTCCCAATATTCAAAAGTCTTCTAAAGATCAAATCATGAACCAGTAATCCTCAGCCTCTAATTCTTTACTATATAAATTAAATTAGAGACAATTGACCAGAAAGTTTTGTAGACATGTGAAATCAAAATACAAAATATAATTATTTTAATTGATACTATGCACATTTATTAAATATGATTTTCACATATACTTTTTACAATTCAAGAATATAATTTTATTACTTGTATGTAAAACTGGTTTATCTATTAAATAAATATATACAGGTAAATATATACAACATGATTGTTTCTTGAAAATACTTAATTATAGAAAATTGTATTTATTATAAGAAAAACCAGGATTTGGTTCTAAAAAGAAAAATTGCTTTTAATGGTATGAAGTTTCAATCTTTTATTATATACTACATCTAAATAAAAACATTTCATAACAAACCAAAAATTCAGTATCATAAAAAAATTTAAAGATTAAGTGATTTCAAGTCTAATTAAAATTAAAACATAATATTAAGCTAACAAATTTATTCCTCATTGGCACTTATTACAGTTGTTTTAGTATGAGCAACATTTTTCACAAGAGCATATAAGAAATTTTCAATTATCTCTGAAAAATATTTTTTTCAATTGTTTAAGTAGTTAAGCCATTTTAATTTAAAAGAGTCAAAAATATCAGCTGTCAATTTTAAATTTCTTCATTTGTTTGCAAGGGATATAAATTTCATTTTAAGAGCAAACCTTTTTTTTTATTCAGTACTTTATGGCTAAAAAAAATTTTAATCAATTTTAATGACATTCATTTATATATACAGACATGAAAAACTGCAAAAAGACAATTTACCCTCACTACAATGTCAAAAAATACTAAGCATCGTTTACAGCTATCCACATACTGAAATAAGCAAAATAATGAATTCTGATTTTCTGTATCAAAAAGTAGTACCACTCATAACAAAATGCTCAACAAAAATGAGAAAGCATTTTTTTTTATATAATCCTCATTGATATTGTTAAAATAATTTTACAATAATGAATGCAAAATTGAAGCCCTGTGGCTGTGTGTGTGAGTGGTAGGATGTCACACTTCTGCACCACAAGTCCAGGGTTCAGATCCCAAGCCGGACGTCGACTCAGCCTTTCATGCCTTTAGGGAATCGATAAACGAGTATCAAGCCTGCTTGGGAATTAAACACTGAGGGTTTCATGTCAGACTGACCACCTGACCAGGACATCTCATACACCTCAGTGCCCAAGGTCATGAAAATTGAGATGGGCACAGTAGGCATTGGCCCTCATGGGCTGTTGCAACACTGAGTTTAGCTTAGTTTAGTTTAGAATGCAAAATTAGCAGAGAGCAATGTACCTATCAAATATAATTGATTTCTTATTAACATTGCATTTTAGTTGATTGTTTCTTTTCATCTTACCTCAAAGCTACTCAAAGACTGTTGGTGACAAACCTCATAATTTTGAATCCTAGTCATGTGACAAAAATCACACTTGAGCTGACACCCTCTGCATCAAACCAACATGACAACTTTGAGCCTTAACATATTTAACATGTATCAGCTCCATTACATGGCAAGTTTTCAGAGACACCAGGATTTGAGCCCATGTCTGAACAAAAATGTCAGCCATGAGTAATTATGTCTATTAGGCTCTACTACAATCACCATTGCATCACACATCGCACCTTAATTACAATGGTTAAACACTTTGAAAGTAATTCAGAGTCAAAAAAAAATTATATCTTAAAATTTGGATTCAATTTTTGTGCAGCATTTAGAAAAATGAAACTCATATTTTAATACAAAAATAAGAAATAAAAACACAATTTTTCCAACTATGAAAAAATTAATATGTATTTCACATTATCTAAATCAAATTTGCTTTTAAATATAAAGGATCAGTGTATAATTATTTGGTCCTAAACACATACTATTTGAATAAAATTTTTATACTAAAGGTTTTTTTTAAAAAAACATAACATAAAGAGATCCACCCTTGTTAAAATAAGATCATTTTACACTGAAATGCCAAAAGTCACAGAATAGCAAAATGCAGACATTCAAATGATACTAGGATTATGTAAGAAATATGTAAATACTGAGTACATTGTCAGAGCTTTCACATGTACTTAGGGATTTATGCAATAAGTTTCTGACATGAATAAGGTCAGATGATTATGGTCTGACATGATTTAATGATCCTTGAATGTGAAATGTGACATGAGGGATTCAATTTACGAAATTATTAGAGAATTAAACATTCTTCATTTACAATGTCAAGAATTTGCAGAGAATATGTAATTACAGTAATATGTAATTTCAGTTGATCATGTCTATTTAATGATCAAGAGTTGTAATACACAGTTATCAATGTTACCAGACATGCAACATTGGATAAGATAGCAATATTCAATGTTGACTGAATAATAAATGTGGAAGCGAGAACAATAATGTGAAATTAAATTTTGATGGAAAATGACACCAGAAAACCAACTCAAGTGTTGTTACTATCAACATGCCATTAGCTGCAACATCTCAAATGGGCTCTTGACCCGATTGTTTGGATCCTAGATGAATGAAAAAATATTGCTTAGTCAGAATGAGTCCTGATTTCAGTTGGTGAGAGTTTATGGTAAGGTTTGAGTGTAATGCAGACCTCTAGGTGGCAGAGGCTCTATAATAATGTGTGATGTTTTTACATGCATGGACTAGATCCTCTGGTCAAACTGAAAAATTATTGACAAGAAATGGTAATGTTTAACTACTTGGAGACAATTTGCAGCCATTTATGTATTTTCTGCAAATAATAAAGTGACACAGAATGCCAAACATGAATCCTGTCAAACATACATAGAGGCAGAGTGGATGCATAATTCTTTGGGGGACTTCCGAATATTTGTTGAGTCACTGTCAAGTCTAGCTATTGCATTTTGCAAGGAAAAAGATTCCTCGTGATATAAGATCTCATCGTTTTTGACATTTCAGTGCAAAAAATTATCCTTGATATGAATTCTGTTATTTTATAATGACATCAATACCATTTAAATCTTCTTTTTAATATAATAAATTAAAATTAAAAAATATTACCTGTGTTTCTAGGTCAGTAACTTCAAGGTTTATTTTATTTAGATGCTTATTGACAAAGCTCACCAGTGACTGTAACAGCAAAAATAATAATTAACATTAACATATGCTAAAACATATAACTACTATATTTTCAAATCTTTTAAAACGTTTCACATCATTCAAAAATCAAATAGTATAAATAAGCATATTTTCAATAAAATAAGAGTCAGCTGAAATAAATTATTTTGCATTTCTGTATTTATTGTAAACAGCACAGTTTATTTAATGGTTATGAAACAGAGCTACTCATAATAGCTGGTATATTTAAAGTAAAAAGAAGAATAAAATTAAGCAGAGAGAACGGAAAAACATGTTTCAAAGATTATTTTGTGGGTTTAGAATCAAAATAACGAAACAAATATAAAATAAAGTTTTAGAAAATATTACTGAAAATAATATAACAAACCTTTTTCACCAACTGTAACTGCTGTGGGGCATGGTCAAACAATGTATCAAATGCATCTCGTTCTAAAAAAATAAATATTTGATAAAAAAAATTGGAAATAATTTACTTGTACAATCCTCATATATTTAAAAAATGATTCTAAAAAAAGAGAAATATATATACTTACCCACTCGCATTCCAAGATCACTAAAAAAGAAGATGTTTTATATAAGTGATAATTTTTTAATTCTTTCATTGATAAATAATTTTTACATGTTCAGAACTAATAGTCTGTATAAAAAAATTACAGCAAAAATATTTTAAGCACTTTTTTAGAATTTTATTTGAAAAATAATAAATGTTTAAATAAACAACTTTCACTGTGCATAAAATGGGTCAATAATTTAAAAAACATTAGTTTAAAATAATATAATTTTCTAAATTATAAAAAAAACAAAAAATTAATTCGTTAAGGAGTTGATGAGAAATATAACATTTTAAAATCAATATTTTTGAGGCAAATAATATTACTCCATTGCTTAGTTTTCAAAAATATTTAATAGAATCAAAGTACAAAAAATTCATATTCATCTATTAAATTCAAAATAATTTTTTTCAATGAACATTAAAGAGATTTTTAAAATTATTTTGAATGTTAAATTCTTTTAGAATACAAAACACTAAGTCAAAGATTTTAAGGAAACTTATGACTAAGAATTGTATACTCACTCATATGTAGAAGTAAGTTCTTCAGCTACAGTTCTGGTGTGCAACATTCCATCTCTTTTCTAAGAAATAACAAAAATATCTATAACTCTTTATTCTTTCTGCATTAAATTTTAAAAAATATATTAACTTAAATTGCTTTTTTCCTACATATTCCTATTGTTCCAATAATGCATCAAGAGAATGCACATTTTATCATAAACATGGAACTTAAAGACTATATCCACAGACTTAGACTTATCAACACAGCTAGTTGATCCACTTATGCGAGAGGACAATTGTATTATTTTTATTAGTCTTCCAAATATAATGCATGAAATTGTAGAAAATACAGAAAGGTCAAGTATACATAATTACTTATTGTCAATTTTATTGAATGTGAACAAATCATGTAAAAACTATTTAAAGTAAGTCTCATTAATAAATATCCTCTATTATATATGAAAAAAAAACAAATTATAAGTATTATATGTATATATATTTAATTTAATATTGTATTAATGTACACATTCAAAAATATTTTTAAATTATTATGACATTTAAATTTATTTTGATGACATTTTATTTTTATTATAAGCTAGGAGATATATGTAGAATTAGGAGATATATGTAGAATTATATGTATTTGTAGTCATGAAAAAAGAAAAGGGAGAAATTTTGTTTTATTATCAGGACAGTAGAAAAAAGATATTTAAAAATACAAGATTATGCACCTGAACAACAACAACATTGACAATGACATTTTCTGGGAGACGAACAGGAGCTCTGAAGTGTCGAGCCAGAGAAACAAGCAAATGAAGAATAGCAACAACATTTTTTGCATGAATACCTATATGCAAAAAATTAAATTAAAAGAATTTTTTAAAAACACTCTACAGGACAAATTATTAATTTAAATATAAAAAATTAACCCATATTTTTTCAACAAATATTAAGTAATATTAATCAAGATATCTATTATATCTGTTTCTTAAGTTAACAAATTATGCCCTTTTTATCATTAGTTTTACATTTCCTTTTCTATTCAATAAAATTTTTATTTTTACAAGATAAGCTCCTATACTTTTTAATTTATATGCCCAGCACTTTCTTAGACTTAGAATGAATTCCAAATATGGATAAAAATGATACTTAAAAAAAGACAAATATTTTATTTCAATACACAATAAATATTTTAACTAGAACAATACATTTAAAATACAAAACTACATATTTAATGGAAAGAGTTTGATATCCTGGGTCTACGCACCAAACGCTGCTGGGTGCAATAAAGAATCACACCAAACAGCTTATGTTGTTGGAATAGAATCCAAGATAACAGCCTAGCAGTAAGAAATTGTTAGGAAAATAATTTTAAAGAACTGTTTTGAAATACAGTTAAATCTACTTCAAATGAAAAATATAGGAAGAGATTGAGAATAATCAAGATCAGTCAAAAATTAATATCAATATAATCTAAAAAAAATCTTGCTTACTAATAGTAATATTATGCACTATATAATCTTATAATAATTTTATACAAATTATTATATATAATAGTCATCTGATATTATGTAGTAATAATTATTATATATTCATATAGTATGATTTAATAATAATTATTTTATATAATAATAATCATATAATATAATTTAATAGCAATTATAAAAAAAATAACCATCATATTGTAATATAATAAGAATCGTACATAAGAATACTCATTTAACATAATTATAAATAAATAACAAAATAATTATAAATAAACAACATAATAAATAAATAACATAATACTTGTAAATAATAAAAAAAAAACAATTATATTACAAATAATGAATATCATGATTATTACATATATAATAATTGTATTTTTATATTTTATTATTAATAAAATAATTACATAATGTATATTCAAATTAATAATGAATATCAATTAAAAAGTACTGAAAACTTGCAATGCTCCAAAAACTGCAAGTACCTTTAATGAACAAGGAGCATTAAAAAAACATTTTTAAAAAGTAAAATAAAGTGAAAATAGATGATATTTATAGCAATAATTATAAATACAAAACTCATTCTTTTTTTTAAAAAAATAATATCCTAGTACTCTCACCCATTATATTAGAAATATCCATATTCAAAAATAGCACAAAATAAAACAGAAGACTGAAATAATAGCTTGCAATAGAGCAAATGCAATTAAAATAGTTAAATTGTAAAAGCAATCGAATTAAAATCGTCTGAAATTAATAGGGTTACCATGGGAAAAAACCAATAAAAACTATTTCTAATATACGTTATCCCGATAGCAACCACCATTGCCAGATGATAAAAATATCAAGGTAACCATATTGTAATGTTATCACCCATCTTGGCGAAAATCAACAACTTTGCACGTAGACCCATGATATCAACCTAGCACCTATTTAATTTTCTTTGTTTAATGTATATACATATATATAAGGATATTACTATACATACTTTCTACATTCCATTTAGCTTGTTGATTCCAATTAGAAACACCCAAAACACTGTTAGCAGCTTCAAGGACACGCTTAAGCTTCAATTTCTGTCCTTCTTCAGACTGAGTTACTTCAACAACGTCAATTTTTACATCCATCAATTTTTCTGCAACAAATAAATATGTTGCAAAATTTTTATTCAAATACTTTTCACAAAAATCAAATCTGCTGAAAATATATAGCACAATAATAGCATTTAACACATCAATTGGCTAAATAAAAATATTTAATTTTAATATGCCACCCATCTGGTACAGTGGTTAAGTAACTCCGACTGTTGTGCCATTGGGCCTGGATTTGAATTCCAGGGAAGGCATGAATGTTTGTAAATGTATAGTGCCTTAGCGGAATAGGGGTACTCTAAGTAGCGTAGTTGTAGAGCTACAAGTCCTCTCCTGAGGTGGGTGGAAGGGTAGAGAGGTAGGGGCCCCTGACACCCCAGGGTGTTCTCCCTCAACATTGGGGCAGAACTGAGCCAAATCACATTGTCACTTGTATGGTGCTCAATGCTACGGCTAATGACAGCCATAAATCTAGCCCCTTGCTGCAATGAATTTCGTGGGCCTTGATCTCATGTTACTATTGATTAAGTGCATAAGTAACAATAACTTTAAAAATGCATTCAAACAATTTATGTCTTAATTATAAGTAAACCAGATAGCTTGATGCAAGTAACATATCTTAAATAGGAAACATTTTACATCATGGGTGTCTAAACTATGACCGCTTGTGGGCCGCATTGCAAAAAAAAGTTTTTTTTTTTCTGGGCTGCACAAACAATATTTTTTCAACAAATTTAAATAAAAATTAACTATGTAGTTTTATTAAAATAAATAAATTTCTTTCTACAATATTTTTTTTTAAAATGAATTAGATATGTATAGGTAAATATTTATTTTAAATTAGTAAAAGTTTCATTTCATTTTGTTTGGATTTCATAAAGATGGAAAAAAATCAAGTTAATGAGATGGATGAATTTGCTTTTGTTGAACAAGCAAATCGATATCGGGTTCAATAGACAAAGTTTCAATTCTTAATGCTTTTTCAAGATCTTTGTCCTATTTTTGTTTCTAGTATGCTTCATTCTTGAAAAAAATTGTTCACAAATATGAGTACTACCAAAAGTTGAAGACATTAATCAAGCATGATTGTGAAAATTAGGATATTTATCGCAGGGTTGGTAATCTGTATAAAACTCCAGTATGTATATAAAGAAACCTTCCCAAATTTTTCTTTCAATTGAATGTCACTTTGCAGTTCAATGGATTCCATTTAAAGGTAATTTATTTATTCCTAGAGAGAAAATGGGGTAGAAAATATGTTGAAATACTTATAATTTTTTTTTGAAAAGTGGATACACCCATAGTTTGAAAAGTAAATTCTCATGGCACACCAAGATGTTTTTATTTAAATTTTTATTTCGAAATTAAAAGTCAACGAATCGATTGTACATGAAAATATTGCAAATTTTTTTTTTTTTTAATAAAAATGTGTAAATTTAAATATTTTCATAATTTGTGTTTGGGCCACACTTTAGACAAGCATGTTTTACATCAGCATACCTAGTGGAATACTAAATAAAAATAATGATTCAGAACTGAAAAAAAACTACTTTTAGTAATCAAAACATTTCTTCAAAAAGTGAAATTTCTCTCGTCTTTTACAAAGTCACCATCCAAATAGTTAAATATTTATTTTGCTGATTTTTTTGAAAGAATAATAATTATTACATGTTTCAATAACATAACAGAAACACCCAAATCTATTTAACATAAAAAATACTAAATATTTAAAAGATGCAAACCCCACCACAAGAATATACAGTCAACTCTCAACAATTCAAAGTTGGAGGGACCAATGAAAAACTTCAAATGAACAAGAGGGTAGAAAAAATTCCCAAAATACACAAAGAGAAATTTTTTTTCTAACTCATTTAAATTTTAAACTGTAAAATTTAAATTTTAAATGTATAATTGTTTTATTACAATAAAACAATTATACATTTGTATAAAATTATTTTAAAGCATTTTTGAAAAGTACATATTATATACAGCATAAATATTTTACAGAAGTTAAAAGTTCAGTATTAAAAAAATACATTCATACACAATCCACATTCAATGTCTTCACAATAGCCCACCATCTTTTCTGAACATCTGTATAGCAACGGCACATGTTAAACGAAAGATATGGATGGCTGACAACAGGTGTGGTAGGTCTATTGTCCACTTAAAGGAAAGAAAACAATAAAAGTGTCTTTTCGCCCGAGGAATCCGAAAAAACTAAGAAGGGATAGCAGACAGATGGTCATCAAAGGGACTACGTTACAAGGGAGACATGCAGAGATAACACAACGCAAAACTCTTAAGTTCCAACCTGTTTATTACAGGACTGCAGATGACAGTGAGTGTTTGAATTGTCGAGTTATATAAGATAAATTCGAATTAAAGCGTGTTGTATTCAGGCCAGCCACAGATTTTACTTTGAAATATTGAGTGTACCTAACTTATTGTTTTAGTTTGAAATATCAAGAGTTTTTCTAGGGACTGAGCATATACTTCAAATTATCAAGAGGTTCATATTATCAAAGGTTTGAATTATCGAGAGTCGACTGTATTCATAGATAAAAATTACATACATATTAGAGCCTAACATATTTTTTTAATCACCCTCACAAACAGAAAATTCAATTACCAAGAACATTTAACAACAGATGTAAAAAGTTTACCAAAACAAATAAAGTTCAGTAGACAATTTTAAAACGAACTCACCTAATAATTTTTGTAAAACTTGCCCATCGTACAAATCTTCTTCAATATCTTTCACAATAATTCGGTAACTAGCTAATTCATCATTAATCCAATCTATTAAAACATTAATTAATTCCTTTAACTTAGGATCATCATAAGAAGCTGGTTCTATCATGGATCTTTCTTCAAATTCATCTGGGGGGAAAAATATATTTTATGTACACATACACAATGACATACTTTAATTTTTATACTAAAATGTTCTTTTGAAATCTTTTTTTAAAAGAAATTATAAAAATTTCTTCGAAATCTTGAATTACAGATGTTTATTTGAATATGCATTTTCTTCAACTTACCCAAAATATAGTCTTGAGGTAACAAATCTGGAGGGGCAGGACTTCCAGGTGAATCAATAGCATTTTTACCTTCAGCAGTTAATTCATTAACTACAACAATAAATAATAATTAGTTAAACAGAATTGCATTTCAAATAGTAAAACTTGATTAAAATCATAACATTAATTCAAAACTTCTGTTATCAAATATTCCATGAACTTTAATATTAATGTAACAAATTAAATTTCTTATTTTCAAACAGATTTTCCGATTATAATTAATATGTAAGAACTTTAAAATAACATATGTATTAGTATATAACTGGCACTACCATATAAGGCAACGAGATGAAAGCTTTAGGCCACTCCTACACAGAAAAGTATAAAAGTGTTTTTATTATTATAAATCAAGAATTATATACCCTCTTTAATTTTCTTCCTTCGTCCAAGAGTTCCCAGGTATTCTAAAAAGGATTCATCCTTTTTAGCTTGTGGGGTGACAGGTCGGGGAGATTTAGGTCTCGGGAGCGCCATTGAGGAAATCGCAGTCCTCGCACACAGAAGCGAATCTGAAGTAAACAAAACTTTTCTGCTTGAAGTAAAAGGCGTGGCTTAAAATGGAAACGGAAACTTCAGGCGGAAATGAGTAATTTTAAGAAATGAAATTCAAAAAATACATCCAAAATCAAACATCAATTTTTAGATTTCAGAAATGTCTTTTTCGATGTTTAATAACAGACTATTGGGATGAGAAAATAAAAAAACTTGAAAAAAGTGTCATTCTATAAGACTTTTGAAAGAAAATTGTACGAAGAGAAGAAATTCTTATTAGTCTTCATCAAATCTCTATCATAATAAAGTTTCTCATGCGTTGTTTAGCACAAAGCGTCCACAATCTTAGTTAGAATTGAATTGTGGATATTGGTAACAAGCCTTACAATTTTTCTATAGTTAAAAATAACTGTGCGAAATTCAAGGGCGGGCAATTGTTTCGGCTTAAGGGTCACAATGTGAAAACGGAGGATACCGAAGGCCGCACCTTCTTAAAATGATTGCATTCATTAGTTAACTTTGCATCTCAGAAAAAATTATAAATTGTACCATAACATTCAATAAATATGTTAAAGAAAATAGTGGCCGTTTAATTAAATTTATTTATTGTGCTAATTTTATATATATAGTTGCAAGCACATTTAATTTTAGAATCAATTTAATGAGGCAAATGTACCCTATCACATTTTTTTACAATTTTTTAAAAATCAAGATTGAGTTTATTTGTCGAAATTTTCATCACAGTCTGCAAATTAATATCAAAAAACGTGCATCCGTATTTACTCTTGTTGATCTTCGTGCAAGAAAAATTTGCTTACAAATTATGTTGACCAAAATATAAAGAGCACTTAATGTCCATTAGAGTTTTTAACTGAATTGGTAGGCGACGAGAAAAAACTCTTTGCGGGCATTTATTTTCCCATCTCTACCGATGTTCATACTGAACACACGTAAATTTGTCCACCATCCTATGCCAAAATTTTGGGATTTACTGTTTATTACTTCAATTTTTACATCAGTCTTTCAAGGAATAGATTCTTTTTTTCCTAACCTTCAAATAAAAAAAAGCAACTGATTTGCATTATATAAGAAGAAACACTAAAGTTATTTGTGACAGACTGAATTTTACAACATGGTCACAAATGATGTGAAGTCAGTCATGGTCAAATGAACCTTAGTTCGAAGCTCCAGTCCTTACAAATACACCAAGTAAAGTCAGTTCAAACCCCGACGTATTTTAATTCCCTACATGACGGCTTTTGAAAATATTTAATACTCGAACCCGTATTCTAAAGATTACGAACATAGTTCTATCAATTACTCTTCTGAGATCCAAATACGTTACCTAATGTCAGTCATATAAGTTGCCAAAGTCAAAATTGGTGTAGGAAGTTATGAAAGATATAAAAGTGAAGCTCCGCGTTATATTTAGATTTTGTAAAGGTGTTTTAAACACTGAATTTCTGGGTTAAGACATGCACCCAATACCGATTTAAGTTCATTTCGGGCCCCGGGTGCAGAAGATCTACAGGCCTCCTTGGTATTGAAGGATCGAAAGTAATGCTAGAAAATCTGGTTAAGTCCAATTTTATGGTCCCTTCTGGAGTCCCCCCCGGGCCCTTCAGGAGTCCCCCCGGGCCCCTGGGAACCCATACCAAGCGCCGACTGGATAAACCGGCACTTCATGCTCCTTCACATCACAACACTATAAAGTTGGAAATTATATAATTTATTAAAGTTACATTTGAGAGCAATTGAGTTTCAAAAGTTAATTAAAGGAATCAGAGCTTTGTATTTTGTGCTTGGAACGCTGAGAGCAACCCAAGTTACATGCTGATTAGTAAGGATCCAGAGTTACTCTGTTCTGATTCATATTTAGATTGAAATAAATGTTTTTTGTTGGGGAAAAAACATTGCAGTTATTGATATAGATTTTTAGACTAAATTTTCATTTCTGTAGTTTGGATTGTGAAAAACCATTGAAAACTATAAGCAATGAGCAGCTTTCAGTAGTTCTAAGATCAAGCTGAGAAAACTGGAGCTAAAAGCATTTTATTTTTATAAGATAATTTTATGCACATGATACTGTAAAACTGTATGAAAATTGTAAGGGTATAAGATTCTGAGAGACTTATAAAAATTGGAATAATGTAACACAACTTATAATAATTTAGCAATTGTAAGTAATATAAACACAAAGGTGCGTAATATAAACACATCTTAATCTTCTAAATTTGAATAATTAAAATGTTCAAAGAGCTAGTAATTTGTAATATCCAAAATCAACTTCATGAAAGGGATTTTTAAAAAAACTTCTGTATAAAAATGTAATTTAATTGAAAATATTTCATACGTAGATTCTTTGTGTTTTATTTTATTTATATAAATTACATTAGATACGTTTTTTTTAAAAAAATTTACTAAATAAATGTTCTATGAAAAAATTACAATTTATGTATGCATTGTGAGTGTGACATTCTTTCCTTTTAGAAATCATGCATCAAAACTTAATTACATAATATTGAAAAACACAAGTTTTTATTTGCTTGGGGTTTCATTTGTTTATTTTTTCTTATATATTCTTTTCTTTTATTGCATGAAACTTAATTCAACATAAAAATGAGTAACAGAATAATATTTCAACCAAAATAATATGAAATTTATACAATGTATAATACTGTAATAGATATTTTTATTCAAATTCTTTCTTAATTTGTTTTTCTTCTTCCAAGTGATTGAAAATGGGATGTAAAACCATTTTCTCACAAATTTTTCCAAGAAATATTATATCACCATCGAAATTGTTTATAAGTGGAATCGATACTACTTCTGAAAAACTTTCGTTTAGTCCTTTTTCTATGGCTATATCAATAGATCCAAATACAAATTTCATTCGACCAGATTTCATTATTTGTAGTTTTCCTACATGACCGTCGGGTACATCTTTAAAGCTTGATCCTAAGATCTCGCCCTATAAATTAAAATGAGAGTTTACACATTGCATGAAAAAACCAGTTCAGAGAGGAAGTCACGATTACAGCTTTCTTTGATTGTTTCCAAAGCTTTGAAATATTTCGAACATTCTTCAAAACTTCAAAAACTAATTTTTTTAGAAATATGCCGTAAAAAGAATTTATATGTTCCAGGAAGATATTGCTTATAAAAAAAATGCTAGTAAAAACGCGAAGTATCTAAGAACATCTGTATTTTTGCGTTCTTACTAAAAACAATGGGTTTTCACTACGAGGTTTAAGAAATACACAAAATAAAACTTTATTTTGGATATTTACTGCACCTTACAGTTAGAGCCCGTTCTTACTACACATGCAACAGTAAATAACCGAATTACATAAAATTGTCCTTTAGATATTGAATAAAATGCCGTATTCCTGTCAGACAGCTGTATATCTGTAAATAACATACCTCAGACGGTTTGTCTGATAGTATGCCTCTCTATTTGTCTCAATTTTTGCTTACAATCTAGCACTCTGACATAGTGTAAAGATGATTCGTAACACATAATGTAAGTCAATTTTATGTAATTTAATTACTGACTGTTATACATGAAATAAGAACGGGTTTTAGCTGAAAGTTGTAATAAATATTCGAAATAAGATTTTCTTTCGAGTATTTTTCCCTGATGATTCTTTAAATTTTTAAGACTTAAGAAAAAAATTCCACTGGGAGACTGAGAGTAAAATAAACATTGCACTATAAAACTGTACGCGGACTATTGGCAACGGATCTCGTAATTTTGAACCACTGTCAAGTGAGGAGGATGACATCTGAGCTAGCACCCCTCTCCTAACTTCCACAACAACGAGGACGTTTGAGTCTCGACAAATTTAACGTGCAGCGGCCACATCTGCACGGCTGTTCTTTAGCAGCACTAGGGTCGAACTCATGACGCTCCAGCCATGAGTCCGTAACCTTGTCTAATAGGCAACATTACACCAGACTGATAGGAGTATTATATGATTATATGGGGGGGGGGGCATTCACTAAAATTTAGAACAGGGGTCGGCAATCTTTACCTGTGGCGTGCCAAACCAATCAACTAGTATGGCTCAGCGTGCCACACACAAAAGGACATTTTTTAAACAATTCGATTTCTACGATAATGCATGAAGAGTTAGAGAATTGAGTTCAATAATATAGATCTATGGTTTTGTTATATAATAATTTTGCATCAATTCAGGGTATTTCTAACATAGAAATAAACAGCATAACATATATATATAATTCTTCAACAAAAATAAAAGTTGTACTTATGTTATGTATTTTTAAACAAATCTATTTAAATAAGAAATAAACAACATAAAATATATTTCCTTCATTATATTTAAATAAAAAGATAAATAAAAATACTAATGCGAGCCTAGTGCTTGCACCTCTCTACACAAACACACACTTATATATCGCAAAATCAGGGGTATAATGTTTGACTTTCAATTTGACACGATTTTGAACACTCAGTTGTTAAACAATTTCTTTGCGTACTCGAAATATTTTTCACATGAAAGATTTTTCCCTTTGATACGTAGAGCCAAAAGCGGAAAGCAAAGTATGCATGCAATTTTTTCTCTTCAAACAATTAAATCTATCCAGCAGAAACATTCAATAATTTACAAAAAATCTTTAAATATTTCTCTTTAAATTTATCTTTCAGTTTTTTTCGTTGTTCCGTAAATGCCCATAATTGTGAAGGAGTTTGTCTAATAACGTCCATTATACAAATTTATCAACTTCCATCCACTCAAAAATTAACAAACTTGAAGAGTAGTTTAGTGTGCCACTGAGAAATGTGCCGCGTGCTACATGTGGCACGCGTGCCATAGGTTGCCGACCCCTGATTTAGAATCTTATTTTTTAAAAGAACACTTTTTTCTTCCAAAAAATTTTTTTGTCTATGAAATAAAAAAAAGACATGCACAAATATCTATTAAAAAATATAATTATATCTTAAATAATAGAAGTAGGCTTTTATTTTTTAATTTCCATTTAGTAACAATTGTGCATTTTTGTTAGTCATAAGTCGAGATCAATATTTTATTTGCATACTCACTTGAGAATTTCGATCCTTTTCGTTATGTTCGGCTGAATGGTTCTCTTTCTTTATTGGTTCATTCAAACCATCTAGGGATTTTTCGAAAGGTAGTTTTGAAGGAAATTGGAACAATAAAAAGCCATCTTCCGCTATTTTAATACAATGAATGCATCAATAGTGCAATGTTTAATATTTATTTCTAACACAAAAACGTGATGTATTAATTTAAAAATATATTGATGATTACATAAAAAAAGTTTTAAAATAATTTTTTTAAATGAAACAAAATTGAAAAGAACCCCTTAAAAACGTACAATTATATAGCATATATCCATAGCAAGGTACATGCATAATTTTAAGAATGTTTATTTATTTTGTTTTTGTTTAATAATTTTCATCAATGAGAATTTTCACTTACAGGGGTTAAGTTAGTTCGTTACTTTATAGGATATATATATAAATTTACCAACAAAAGTAATACTAAAATACATTAACTTGAAGAACGTTAATATATACATGACCACAGAATGAAATTTCACTACCAAGAATAACTTAGTTTAGAGCAGTGGTCTTCAAACGGTGTTCCACAGAACACTTGGGTTCCACGAGGCATACCCAAGGTTTGCACGAGTCACAAAAAAATCGAAAAGAAAATTATAAATACGTAAAATCGGGCATATAATGCGCACCTATACTTTCCAGCTGTATTTTTAATTTTTAGGTATATTCGCCGTATAATGCGCATGCCCTTTTTTTACGAAGAAACCTGAAATGTAGATGCTCAATGCCGTTGTTCGAAGTATTATCCCAAATTTTAGAACGAATAGTATATTTCTAGAACTATATATATCTATATATATAAAGGAGAAAAGCGACTCAACTGACTGACTGACTGACTAATCACGAAATCTCTAGAACTATTCAACCTACAGACTTGAAATTTGGTAGACATGTTCCTTTGATAGAGTAGACATCAGCTAAGAAAGGATTTTCCGAAATTCGAAACGCAAGGGGCGTTACGGGGGGTTAAGGGCTTTAATAATAATTGTTTCGATGTTTAAACTACTTGATGTACAATCTTGAAATTGAGTAAGCGGATTCCTTTCAGAGAGTAGAGATCCGCTACAAAATGAGTTTGCTGAAAATCGACCCCCAAGTGGCGTTGCAGGGGGCTTAGGGGGCGTTATAGATAATTATTTCCATTTTTAAACTATTTGACGCACTGTCTTTAAATTTGATATATAGATTCCTTTCGTAGAATAATGATCAGTTACAAAACGGGTTTTGTGAAAACAGACTTCTAAGTGGCGTTGCGGGGGATTAAGGGGCGTAATAGATAAATATATCCGTTTTTAAACTACTTCACCTACCTGCTTGAAAATTGGTAGGTAAGTTTCTTTCCTGGAGTAAATATCCGCTACAAAATGGGTTTTTAAAAAATTGACCCCCAAGGGGTGTTGCGGGGGTGGGGGGTTTAAGGGGCGTTATAAATTCCGATTTTTTAACTATTAGACGTACAGTCTTGAAACTTAGTAAGCAGATTCCTCTCATAGGGTAGAGATACGCTAAAAATGGGTTTCGTGAAAATTGCCCCCAAGTGGCGTTGAGGGGACTTCAGGGGCGTTATAGATAATTATTTCCATTTTTAAACTATTAGACGCACAGTCTTTATATTTGATAAAGATATTTCTTTCATAGAGTAGAGATTAGCTATAAGAAGGTTTTGTGAAAACAGACCTCTAAGTGGCGTTGCAGGGGAATAAGAGGCGTAATCGATAAATATTTCCATTTTTAAACTACTTGATCATCCTGCTTGAAAATTGGTAGGCATGTTCCTTTCATGAAATAGAGTTCCTCTAACAAAGAGTAAAATGAAAATTGACCCCCAAAGATGTTTGCGAGGGGTCAAGAGGAGTTACAGAAAAAAATTCCTGTTTTTAATTGTTAGACGCATATACTTGAAATTTGTTAAGCATGTTTCTTTTGTTGAATAGGGATCCACCAAGAATAAACTTTAAGCAAATCAAGTTACTGGGACGTATTGATAAAAAAAATTACTTTTTTCGAGCTACAAGGACTATAATAATGAAATTTGGTTTGCATTTTTCTTTTGTTGAATTGAAATCCGCTAAGTGCGGTAATTTTGGAAAACGGCTCTCAACGGGATTACGGGGATATTTATAGTAAAATTTTTGCTTTTTTTTGTTAGATTTAGACTTGAAATTTGGCTTGCATGTTCAATTTACGGAGTAGAGATCCACCGAAAATTGGTTTTGCGGTAATCCACTTGATTTTTGAGTTACGAAAGAGCAAACATCATTCTATGTTTCAATTTTAGAGATTTTTAGAAAATACAAATTAGATGAGTTCTGCCCTTTTTTTTATCAACAGGTGACAGTTACAGGTATAAGTATATTTTTCAATTCAATCGAATTCTTAATGCTAGGACTTAGATATCAATAATTTATACATATATATAAGCAGTAAAAATTTATAAAACGTCATGAAATACCCAGCGAAGCGGGCGGGTAACAGCTAGTATATATATATATATATACAATCCTGTAAGTTCGTAAGGAATGTCATTTCTCTTAAATAAACAGTATTTCGATATATGTAGGTCTAATTTTAACTATACTCATCTTTTTATTATTATTATTTTTAATCCTCTCCCTTTTATACCAGGCCATATAACGCGCACCCTTCGATTTCTATCTTATTTTGTGTGTTAAAAGTGCGCGTTATAGGCCGGATTTTACGGTAAGTATGAAAAATGGATTCATATCTTCTGTGAAGCTAGTATAACCACAAATAATACTAAAAATAACCCCCAATACCTATTAATACTAAAAGAAATACTTAAGCTCATACCAATCATTAAAAAAAAACTGAAAGCTTTACTTATACATAATAACTTTATCTTTTGAAATTCTTCTTAAATTTTTATTATAATATAATAAAAGGGCGTTAAAAACATTTTCTCCCTTTATATGTACTGCCTACTAGATTGCGAATATTTTATTGTTTACTATCCCGGATTCCACGAAATAATTTTACAGTCGTTAGTACAATGATTTTTTCAAAATTAAATAGTTTTCTATTGGAAAATACACCCTTTTTCATTTGTGGAAGGAAAAAAAAATATAATGAAGGAGAGAGAAAACAATTTATCGACATATTGACAGATTCGGAGTTAAAATCTAAATTTAGGCAAAAACAACTCCTAAATTTTAGGGTGCAAATTCATGCAACGTACACAGGATTTCTTACACGGTTATAAACTTTTTAATGCTGTTCAGAGCAATGTTTTAAGGGGGGGGGGAATTTCTTAATGTAAATGGCTATAAAAACAATATATATATATAAAAAGAATTAAACTCAGAATAAGAAATGTGACTGTGGATAATTTCAAAAGACCCATACTACGATAATTTGTGTGAACAATGCAAGCATATATATCTGAGTTACTAAATATAATGCATAGGTAGGTGACATTTAGATCACAGATTTATTTCATAACTAGATAAATTGTATTGAAATTACATTTTTTAAATTTTTTGTAACATTAAGTGCATATTACTTTACATTATCGATAACCTGTTAATCTACTTTAAATATTATTTTAAGATATATTCTTCCAAGTGTGAGTTGCGCATTCGTATAGAATGGGGTTCCCCACATTACAGTTCCCGGGGGTTGCGCGAGTCGAAAAAGTTTGAAGCCCACTGATTTAGAGCAGTGGTCTTCAAACTTTTTCAACTCATGGAACCCCTAGAACTTGAAAGTGCTTTCGTGAAACCCCCAGAACTAGAGAGTGTTTTCGTGGAACCCCATTTCCCACACATACTTAGAAGAATATACCTCAAAATAATATTTAAAGTTGATCAACATGTGTTACAGGTACTTTGAGTAAAGGCAATTATAAAAGAGAAATATTTTACAGACATTTACAGTGGTACCTCGACATACGAGTGCCCCAACATACGAGTTTTTCGAGATACGAGCCGGCGAGCGAGTGATTTTTTTGTTTTGAGTTACGAGCGAAATTCGAGATACGAGTTCGGTTTAGCAGGTCGGCCGGTAGTAGCACGCGGTCGCGCCCATCACGGTCAGTGAATCAGTTAACAGCGTGCTTTCGCTGTGATAAGTTATGTAGTTGTGTTCGCGTTTTGTGTTGCGTTTACATTTACATTTACAGTTGTATTTCATTTATTTTTATAACCATGGATCGGAAGAAAGTTTGTGAAAAATCAAGTGCTAAGAAAAGATGATGAGTATTGAATTAAAAAGTGAAATTATAGAAAAACATGAGATACAAGAGTTACAGTCACAGCAGCATACGGAGGTTATGCAAAAAATTGGTTTCGAGGAGTCAGAGGAGGAGGTTATTTCTACAAGTGAGATAAAGGAGATTTTAGGAATGTGGGAGAGAGTTTCACAGTTCGTGGAAAAGAAACACCCAGAAAAAGTTGCAACAGGCCGTGCATCTGATCTTTTTAATGACACTTGCCTAACTCATTTCCGGAACATTCTGAGAGGGAGGAAGAAACAAACCTCCTTGGACATGTTTTTTTCTAAACAGGTGAAAGCGAGAAAAATGTAGCGAAAAAGGCAAAGACCAGTGAGGATATCTAATTTATTTCTTTACATTCTCTTTTTTTGTTTTTGTACAATAAATATTTGTCATTTATAAATACGTTTTTATTATTCAAAACCACGTAACAAAAATAACTGGGGTGACATTTTGGGGGTTGGAACGGATTAATGGTAATTCAATTGTTTTGTATGGGGAAATTTGCTTCGAGATACGAGTAATTCAAGATACGAGCAAGGTTGCGGTACGAATTAAACTCGTATGTCGAGGTACCACTGTATTATTAAAAAATTTTAATCTAATTTTTAATATAATTTAACTTATTAATAATATCAATTTATGATCCAAGTGTCACCTTCTCGTGCTTTATAATTTGTAACCGGGATATGTGCTGCCTTTTTTTCCCCTCACAAATTGTCGAAGTGAATGTCTACTGAATGTATCTGCAGTCGCATTTCATATTCTGCGTTTTGATTTGTTTTCATACTTAGTTTTTGCAGTCACTCACGTTGAGAAATACATTTCACTTAAACAAAATGTTCTGAATTGCATTAAAATGTTTATAACTGTGTGAGAAATACTGTGTATTTTTTATGAATTTGCAACATAAAATTCAGGAGCTGTTCTTGCTTAAATTAATATTTTAACGTCGAATCTGTTGGTAAGTTGTTCCTCTCCTTCATTATAGGTGTTTTTCTACGATTGCAAAATGGTGTATTTCCCATTAGAAAATTATTTATTTGTGCAAGACACTGCGTTAATTAACGAGTATAAAATTATCTCGTGGAACCCAAGATACTAAACAATAGAATATTTATAATCTAGTGGGAAGCACATATATACAAAGATAAAACATTTTAATATTCTTTTACTCTATTAAAACAAAGTTTAAAAAGCGTTAAAAAATAAAGTTTATTATATATAAATAAAATTTTCAGTTTTAATGAATAGATATTTGTTATTATGCAAACTTCATAGAAATAATAATTTTGCATATATATTTGTAAGTTTCTTTTCGATTTTTTTATTGCTAATCGTGGAACCTCAGGGCTGCAAAGGGCTAAGGTTAAGCCGAGCCAAAGTCTCCCCAAAAGTTCTCCCAGGATAGGAGTTTAAGCTTCCCTGCGGGAAGCAGGCACTCCAAGACCTGGAATAAATATTTATCTGCAGTTCCAGCCTAGCGGCAGCTAGGCTTCTACTTCAGTAACAATGTGGACCTATTAAAGGGAGTAAAAGAAGTGAAAATATGAACGAATCGCCTAAGCTAAAATTTAGCTTCGGCGGTCAGGTGGTGGTGGGGGGGGAGGTGGAACTTCGTTTCGGGAGGAAACGAGAAACTGCTTTTTCGAATCGATCTTCTTTCCGAGAGGGGGGTTTTCGTTACGTTTAACAGCAAGGGGGGGGGGTGGAATTCTTAGAAGTCAGGTAGTAAGTTCGTTGAGCTGTGAGGGAAACTGTATAATAGATGGGGCTGGTTCATGAAGTTGGATTGGGAATTAATCGTCGGATTGTCGTGCTGATGTATTGCAGAATGGAAATTTGTGGAAAGATTCGCTATTAGGGTGTGGATGGGTTCAACACAAAGTTCTTCGTGGAGAACAGATCTTGGGATGAACCTGGGAGCTCTGGCTATAACTCGAAGGGCTTTATTTTGGAGACGTTGAATGTCATTCAATCTGGTGTTACTCGCAGATCCCCAGATGGGGCAGGCATACGTTAAGATGGGGCGAAGGTAGGTTTTATAAATGAATATCCGGTTTTGTAAGGAGAGTTTGGATTTCTTTCCAATCAGTTCTATTGTGTAGTGGTGCTTGATCCAATATTTTTTCATGATTTCCTCGAAGTGGGATTGGTAAGTTAATTTATCGTTAAAGATGAGGCCAAGGTATTTAGTTTCGTAGGACCAGGTTATTGTTTCGTCGAAGAGTTGGAGGGATGGAGGCATGCGTAAACTTCTGATCTTTCTGAATACTATAGCGTTGGATTTGTCCGTATTAATTGCGATTCTCCATTTTGTTAGCCAGGCTTCCAGGAGCGTCAGGTAGGTTTGGATTAAGAGAGCTGCTTGATTGGATGTAGAGGCGGTACTTAATATTGCGGCGTCATCAGCAAAGAGACAGACAGTTACTGTTGGAGAGGTTGGGAAATCGCTGGTAAAAATATTGTACAATGCTGGAGAGATGATGGACCCTTGAGGCGTTCCTGCAGTGGTGTGGCGGTCACTAGAGATGGTGCTATTAATTTTAACGTTAAAAGTTCTATTTTTTAGATAATGATGAATAATTTTGATGAGGTATTTTGGGAAATTAAATTTAATGAGCTTATAAATTAGGCCGTCATGCCACACTCGGTCAAAGGCCTTTTTCACGTCGAGGAAGGCTCCGACGGTGTAGGAGGCACTCCAAGAAGCATTCAACCCCAGGGTTCCGCGGAACACAGTTTGAAGACCACTGGTTTAGAGGAACGAAAAATTTAGACAAATCAACTGTCTTGGTAACATATTTGATTGAAGTTTCAAGGTCACAGATTAAAGTATGCGTGAGAAAAACTATTTTAAAGGTGAAATGGCTCTCTATAAAAAAAAAACCTCTGTAATCGTGCCGATATTGAACACAAATCTGCAAACATGCGTATGTTTCTATCGTATACGTGGTGAATGCCATTTTGCGGTATGGAATTTTATACATGTTACACTTGATCCTTCAAATCAGCAATGGTTAGAGCTGGTTGTGGATGACACTGAATTAGATGTCCAATCATGTCCCGTATAGGCTCTATGGGAGGAAGACCAGGTAATTTGGCAAGTCAAGGCACTGTTGGTTGTCACAAATATGTTGGGTAACATCCAACAAGTATGGGAAGATGCATTATCCTGTTAGAAAACACCGGTACAATACTGCTCACTAATGGCTGCGCAACCAATTCGATCACAGGTCTGGCGTATGCATTTGTACTTGCAAACCTCAAGCAACTTAATGTATTTGCGTATGCATGAAGCTACGTAAGATAATGACAAGGAAATTGCTCATAAGAAATTGTCCCAAAATCATAACTCCTATAGAAGGTCCAACGCGCCTAAGCCGCAGATATCTTGACTGCAAGAGCTCATCTGGACTTCTTACCAGCATATGACTATTATGATTCAAGACAGATACTGGTTTCATCTGAGAAGACAATAGATCGCCACTCCACTTTCCAATAAACTTTATTTTGAGACCACTGAGCTCTCAAAAGGCAGTGATTCTGTGTTTATAGTATGAATGTTAGAAAGCGTCCGACTCGGAATTGTCACTCAAGTACACTGGTGTCCAAAAGTTAAGCATAAATCGTAAAATGCGAAAAACATGGAGTAAATATTCGTAAAATTGTTCCAAATTTCTTGCGGGTATTAATTGGGTGAAGAAAACACATTGGATTTATGCAAAACTTTTCAGTCGACTACGTCCTGCGCGAAACACCAGCGCATGTCGGAACGCGGAGAAATCGATTCACGCAGCATAGGCAGTTCAGACAAGTTTCGTGCAACTGATGTGCGAAGGAACGTTGTTAACCATCAAACAAGGTGAATGATGGCACAAAGACGCCAATTGGACATGTTTACGAAAGGAAGAATCATTGGAATGCTGGAATCCTCACGATCACAAACCGAAGTGTCTCGAATTCTGAATGTGGACCAGTCTGTGATCTCAAGACTGTGGCAGAGGTTTCAAAGAACGGGAGATGTTACCCGACAACCAGTATCAGGTCGACCAAGAGTCACAACCCCTCGCCAAGACCAATATCTGGTAATAAGTGCGCGACGTCAGAGGGGCAGTACTGCCAGAGCACTGGGTTCGGCGCTCCCAGTTGCCACAGAAATACGAATTTCGAGACAAAAACTGTTTACAGAAGACTCAATCATGCTGGCCTGTATGCCAGAAGACCAGCAATTTGCATTCCCCTCACGTCTGCGCATAAACGCGCTCCTTTGAACTGGAGTTTGAAACATCAGCATTGGAGTGAGTGATTTTGGGATTTATTGGCGCAAGAGCCGATTTCGGCTATACTGCGCCAAACATTTGTTTTAATATCTGTGGTCTAGACGGGAAGAGAGAAAGAAAGAATGAATTGAATGACAAGAAAGAGGGTCGAAAATAGACAAGGATCACTAGGGTACCCCGGGTTCGTGAAGCCCGTGTTTACCAAAGACAGTAAACCCCGTGGGAAAAGGAAAAGATCACTAGGGCACCTCGGGATTGTGACACCCGTACTCACCTAAAGAAGGTGAGCCCCCTGAGGGGACATCAGCATTGGAGTGTGGGAGAGTGGACCAATGTGATGTTTGGTGACGAGTCCCGGTTTAGTCTGAGTAGTGATTATCGGCGGGTAACGATATGGAGAGAACGTGGAACACGTTTAGAACCAAGAAACATAACGGAAAGACATCATTTTCCATCGAGGGGAGTAATGGTATGGGCAAGCATCATGATGGACGGCCGCACAGACCTCCATTTCTTTGACACGGGGTCTGTGACTGCTCAAAGATACAGAGACGAAGTTCTTGAGCCTTATGTTCGCTTGTTTCGAGGTGCTGTCGGTCCTGACTTCATATTGATGGATGATAATGCGCCATGTCACCGAGAGGTGCTGATTGATGACTTCCTTGAAACGGAAAACATCCAGCGCTTAAACTCCCCTGATTTAAATCCTATCGAGTATGTATGGGATATGGTAGGGAGACAAATTGCAGCCCTTTCGCACCCACCAAGCTCCATTACAGAACTGATGAGAGCTCTCCAAGAAACTTGGAACCATTTGAGCCCAGAACTCATTCATCATCTCATAGCAAGTATGGTAAATCGCTGTGCAGCGTGCCTGGCTGTCAGAGGTGACCACACGCCTTATTAAACTGCAGCATCAGTATTTTATTTAATGTTTTTTTTTTCATTTTTTCTTTAAAGTGTGAATCCTTGCTATGCTCAGTTTTCTTTCAAACTGCTACTTTGGATAATAAAATTAATTATTATCATTCTTTTGATTTGCTTCCTTATTTTATAACCATCTTACACTCGCATATCACGTTTACCGCCATTCTGATTTACAGTTCCTTCTTTATTCACATAATAATCAATTATGCTTAACTTTTGGACACCAGTCTAGTTGATTTGTTACGGTTCGAGGAATCACTTTGGTGCGAACAGAAGCTTTACTTTCTGCTGCAGATGCAGTACGTTGTGCCACAGCCGTATGGCGAATACAATGGTCTTCTCTATCAATAGAGATACAAGTGCGACCCTATTCCAGTCTTCTTGAGACAATGCCTTCAGTAGTCATGTAGAATGAATAACATCCCTACAAAGTCTTCCCAGAATATCGTGGGGTGAAAATCTAACTTCTCGTAACCCTATTACATCTCTCGTTCAAACTCAGTAAGCTGCTCATATTGCATTCTCCATCTCTTCAAAGACCTTTTTTATTCAAATCTAGCTCACAACGATCAGTCTGGAAGATAAATAGTGTTCAGAAATTTTGCATCAAATATTTAAAGCAAATGCTATTTGCATGTTCATAGTGCCAAAACCGGTAACATTGAATAAAGTTATGAATTCGAGATACCCCTTCAATGAATTTGAGGGGTTTGTCACCAACTCAGATTCATGATAGAATTTATTATGACTTTCCGAAGAGAAGTTGATAATAAAGTCGAATAAATTTTATTTAAAAATTCAAAGTTTTGCTCATGTAAGATAAAAATATGGTTGCTGTAACTTTAGAAGAAGCGATCTAAATATAGTAGAAGGAAAAATTGTTTTTAAAACGGAATCTAGATCTTTGAAACTAATCATCTCTTGATTATGCATGACATTGCTGACTGGTATCCAATACATTGCTTTAGGATTAAATGGAATTCACCATTTTTTTTTAAAAAACTATTTTTAGCAGTTTTTAGAATTTATGAAAGCATGTCCTCTTGAATCCTCGAAGTCAATTTTAATTTAATTTTTTCCCTATCAGTCAATCCCATTGCAGAATTTTTGAAAGAATACTTTTATCTATTGCAAAATGAAAAGAAATGATAGTTCACAATATTAAGTTTTTACTCTCAATTTATGAATTTCAAGAGTGTGTATTATAAATCTATTAGATCATTTCTAAAAATTTCTATGTTATTTCTTGGGTTTTCTTCTTAAAATAACTTATATTAATATATATTTATATATAAGTGTATGATTAGTTGTGTCCTTTTACAAACAGATATTTTCTTTTTACTGGTTTTTATTGATTAGCAAAAGATATAAATAGTCAAAAAATAATTTAGGCTTACCTTTGTTGTGAGTGCAAAAAATGTTTTCTTTAATTGTACCTTTACAAGTTTAGAGAAATTTTTGTTGCGGCTCACTCTTAAAAACAGATTTTAATTAAATATTTCAGGAATAAAATAATAAATAAATTTTATAATTTGTATTTGAAGTAAAAATCACGCAAGCCTTTTAAATAAAATTAGAAAGGAATTTTTTGACCTGGATTAAAATAATAAAATGAGGTCTTAATTTGTTTTTAAAAGAATCTATACCCATCGGAAGTTTCATATCTTGAAAATGGCGATTTAATTTAGCTTTATACGCATTTTGCTTTTCCATATATTTGAACCCTTTATCTTCAGAGCAGGCCCATGTATTCACATCATCAGCTTCATCAACCGGTTCCTCTATATGGGGAAAAATGAATAATAGAATGAAACATATTTATAAAATTATAAAAATATACTTTTGTAAGAACCTTTAAATAAAAAACTTTGAAATAAATAATTTCTCTTTTTTTTACTTAAAACATTTTAGAATAGTTTTCCTAATTAAAATATTAAGTTACTGCATGCTGCAATTGCTGTGCTTAGATTGAGTGTGTACACCGATTTATTATATTATATAAGCATATCAAAGTAAATGATGAGCACATTACTTATGTAAGCTTAGGGGTATCGATAAATAATTTATATTAATTTTACTCCTCTGAATTATAAAATAGATAAGCCGAATTTTTATTTAATTTTAATTTAAAACATGTTTTGCGGATATATCGATGAAATAAGTGAAAATTCCCACATCCCTTTTTTTTATTTGCTTTCTGTATAAAACATTTTGTCCTTAAATTAAAAGGAACTAAAACGTTTGACAAATCGAATTAAGATTTACGTAAAAAATTTAACGCAATATTGATGTATAGTAATTAATATGTAAACAATAATTTGAAACAAGGACACTAAAAATGCACAACCAAGACAGATTCTTATAACAATTATAAGGCCGTTATTTTTGTCATCAAAACATTTGAAATACACTTTTCATTGATTTTTATTTTCAGATGCAGGGGAAGAGGAGGATGAGCTTGTAATAGATATGAAAGATGTTTTAGTTAATAATCCGCAAATGGTCTCAATCAAGGAAATGAAAGAAATTTAAATTTTAACTAAGTTTATCAAAAATAATGAAATTAAAACAACGATAAACTGAGAGATCTTACATTTTATTTTTTTCCCCTAATTTATTACAAAATTGTTGCGTGATATCAAATTTATTACTAAATTATTACTAAAATTATAAACAAATATGTACAGGTACGGTCTCTTCACCAAAATACAATTTTTTCTTCAACATTGTGTAAGCATACTATATGTGCACTCGTTTACGTGTTTTTTGTTATGTGCGCAATTATCAGTTGCTTCACATTCTTTGACTCTAATTTACTACAAAAATAAACTTCCCTCGTATATTTCCTCGCCATCCAAGAAACTATTTAATATTTCATTTAACACAATTTAACATTAGATGATAATAAAGTTTTGGAAAAAATAGTTATTAATGCTTGATTTTTTTTCTTGCGTTTGCGTAATTTTAAATCTCAAAGGCTTAAAATTAACATATTTTAATTTAAAAAAACGTCTGTATCTTAATTATAAATAAATATAATTATTTTTGTAAAAAATTAAGCAAATTTGATTTTTTTAAAAAAAATTTTAGTGTATAAATTTCTAAAATAATCTTATAGTTCATTTAACTTATGGATGTCTCAGAGGGAGAAAATCGTAACAATAGTCAAATGATCAGTACTATTTTTAAATTGGGGTATTTCACTTTCCTAGCTTCCGCATCACACGAAGACTTAAATCCCAAATAATACTCCCCGTTAATTCTGCACGACGGGCATTTCATAGATTTAGGACTGGAGCAATTCTACATAAATCAGTTAATCTGTTGCAATTTTAAATAAATTTTTGCATAGGTAAGTAATTGAAATATAAATGAAATGTGAATTATACTTTTGATTATCGGTTTATTTTCATCATCATCCAAAACAGGCGTCTTAATTTCAAGTTTGCACTCCGTTTTTAAAGGCGGCATTCGAACTGGTTTCAAGTCGTTTCCATTATCTGTATATGCCTAGGGGGAAAAAAAGGAATATTCTCAATGGGGTCCATAGTTAGTTCCACAAGTGTTTCCAATATACAATACTTGGTGTTAAAAATACAACATGAAAAAGTAGCCATAAAATTGTTCAAATTCTAGGGTATGCGCATCTCACCGAGTAATGCAAATGATATGAAATCCGTAGCTCTCAGGCATATAATGAGTAGAATATAAGAGAAGAAACCCGCAGAATGGACAATATACGTGCCGTTATTACTACCACAAAAATCATTGTGGAATTTTTTTTCTCAAAGAACACGTGTAATCGCAAAGAACACCAGGCAACCGCCAATGGAGGTGTTTTCAACAGACAGATGATTTTATGAAAAGTATGGCGATGGACTGAAAAGGGCAGGTGGATCTATACGTCAAATTTCAGTTGAAAGCCTCCTACATGCGACCACTTCGCGCGTTGAAGGGTTCCGGAGTGACATGAAGACAAAAGGATCGATACATCCAACCAACAAGCGATGGTAAACTAGTAAGCTATTTCTTACATCATTTTGTAGCCTGTGCTGGACTTCCTTGATGTTTCTACATCAACCAGAACCATTACCCGTTGATTGGTTGTCAGTGGCTTCCACTTAGGGCTTCTGTTAAGAAGATCTCACAGTACACTTGACTCCGTTTGCAATGACCCTTGACTAGAGAGATGTGAATGAAATAATAGTACAAGATCCTACTCTCAGACCCTACACATGTATTGCCCCGATATGCTGTCAGGTCTTATTCCACCACATTTATGTAATACCCAAGTGACATCATGGTTTGGAACGCTATTGTATACAACAGCAAGTCACCTCTGGTTTGTATTCAAGGTATCATGATGCCCCAATGATGCGTGAATGACATGCTGAAGGGAGGGGTAAAAATCCCCTACCTTCAGTATTCTTTAACAACAGGACTGTGCCCGACCGCACACTGCACGCAACAGCCAATAGGCTCCTCAAGATGTGTACAGTTCTTTTCCTGGTCATCATCAATTGATCTCTCACCAGGCAGATACGACAGGAATATAATTGGATCCCACTTGCATGCTCTGCCTCAGCATTATTCAGAAGATTAAAAATGGGAAACAGTCATCAGGAAAGAATAGGCATCCCTCTGAAAGTCACACGTACACTCACTGAGTCTGTTTCTAAACATGTTGCTTTGTGTATCCCCGTCCGCGATGGTCACACATCCTAATGAGCTAACACAAGTATTATTCTGTTTTACGAGTACAATTTTAAAACAACCATGTTTTGTTTGTTGCTGTGTCTCTCTTGCTGTTTGCCAAGTTTTTTCTCACTTTCTGACTACTCTTCTTGGTATAGCATTTTCAAAGTCATTAAAATACATTGGTGCTCAAAATTATAAGAAATTTTATTTTTGGTTGATTATCTCCAGAAGAGTAGAACTGCTTTTGAATGTGTATAGGTTGATGTAATAAAAACAAAATATAACCTAGAATATGTAGTACATATATGATCATGCAAACGGCTCATCAACACATTCAATGTTAAGATATAATTTTGATATCCCGATGCGTACCTTGAATATATAATTGAATATATAAGATATTTTATTGTGATAAAATTTTGTATAAGAGCCATGAATAAAGCTGATTTAATGCCTAGAAATCTGAAAAAATTGATCTGTATAATTTGTTTATTTTGTCCAACTTTTGTTTGTATAATTTGAAAATATTACTATTAACCATATGAGACCAGTCGAAGATTAAAATAGTTTTGTCTGATAATAAAATAATTTATACATACCCCTTATTTAAAAACATGGACATACAAAGAAGAAGAATACAGATTTTTTGCAATATAACGAATTTACACAAATAAGTGTATAAAGTGATACTAGTAAATAAAAATTTTATTAGCAACAAGAATTAATAAATTTCATTAGCAGCAATGTTTTCCCCTGTTAGATGAAATGATGTTTTTTTTTTAAAAAAGATTAACTAAGAAAGTTTAACTTTGAAGTATATTAAATTCTAACATAATACATTTTCTTTAGTTCTACGATGAGATATCATTCATTAATAATTCCAAACATCAGTAAATGTTGCCTTAACTAATATTATTTAAATAATTCACTAGAAGAGAAGTACAAATAAGTTTCCGCGAATTGATAAAAGATGATTCTACCTGTAAGTTATGGTTGAAATTTGTAGGTGTAAAACGTCATACCGAAGGCTTCATAACCACCATATACCATAACCTTGAAGTATTAACAATTTTGTATCAGCAACTATATTTTTTTTGTGCGAAAAGACAGAGTTTTGAGCTCAGTAAGCGTAATTAGCGGGAACGCTTGATTTGCTTCTTTAATTTGAAAAATGGGTCGCCGAGGCACGTCGATTGCTTATAGAAGTAGGGGAGACCGGGGCAAGATGACGACGTTAACAATTTTTTTGCTGTTTATTAATTTATTTTTAAGGGTAGTAAAATCAATTTTACATGAACTGTTAGAGGAGTCCCTTGTAGTATTAAAATATATTACCATTTAATTTTTCAAATAAAAAGGATAATTTAATAGGATAATTTTAATTTTTCATAACCTTAACAAGTCATCTTTCCCCAGTACTGGGGCAAGAAAAAGGCGACACTGAAAAAGGTTGAACATATTTTATCTTTTGAATGTGCTACATGGTTTAACAAATGATAACTGTGTTTTTACATCTTACAAAGTATCAAACTAAGCGTAATGCATTGTAACGTTGAAGTGTTTAGTTGTACTTAAAAATAGTCACTAATGAAAATGCCATTTTAATAATTGGAACATTCCTCATGCCAACACTCTTGGCATTTATAGCACTGGATACATTCTTCTGTTGGAGTGTTTCTCTTCACAAGCAGGACATCTTACAACACCGCCCTTTGAAGTTGATACAACTGGAATATTTGGCCTCGGTTTTATAGACTTAGAC
The DNA here is from genome assembly GCA_019973975.1 of Trichonephila clavata. Classification (NCBI taxonomy): domain Eukaryota; kingdom Metazoa; phylum Arthropoda; class Arachnida; order Araneae; family Nephilidae; genus Trichonephila; species Trichonephila clavata. Next base: position 201,836 of record BMAO01032931.1, read on the forward strand.
CTACAGGAACAGTTTGAGTTTTTTTACTCCCTTTTTAGCTTCACGGGCTTTTCTCTGATTTTTTTAAAAACTTTCTGTTCTTCCTTCTGCTTTTCCCTTTGTTCTAACATTTCTTTGATGGGTGTGCTTGTAAGAATGCTAGAGCTTAGTTTTTTCTTTTCTTTTTTCTCACATTATGTTGTTTTAGGCAATGGTTTGAAATAAAAAAACACTAACAGGCTTCCTTGGTGCATCAAAATCAGCATTTGCCATAAGTTCTGGTTTTTCTGGAGGGTTTATATGTTGGTTTTCTACTACCGGGGTCTGAGGATTAGCACTATTATTCTCATTTTTCATCGCCAACAGTATCGAGGTTAGTAGTTTTTACCGCAGCATAGTCATGTTCGCTAAACACAAGAGGATTATGAGGCTCGATCCCATATTCTTTAAACCCTTTCAACGGCATTTCCAACTGTAGCTGATTTGAAGTGATGCTCAAAACCTCACCAATATTTTTGTCTCTGATGGTTTGTTCTGGCTGAGTGACCATAAAGTTGTCACATGCTTGGCTATAGTATGTTTTTAACTGGTCGAAAAATGACACAAGGGGCTGGAGACGATGTGATGTGTGCGACTGCAACCCAACCATGACGATGTTTTTCGCTCAGCAATATAAGATAGCCTGCAAAGTTATATGAGTTTTGTGATTGTCAAAAACCAACAGAGTAGGAGATTCTTTGCTTGGTTTCACATGAAGATAAAAGTGCTTCAAAAAAGAGAAAAAGGTGCCCTCATTGTTCCAGCCGTTATCACTACAGTTGCCTACAGTTCCTGGTGGGGATCTTTCTACAAGTTCGGGAAGCATTCGTGTTCTCGCCAAAAATCAGAAAAGGTGGCAGGTAAAAGCCAGTAGCCCTAAAGCGACCAATTATTGTTACATTCCTTCATGTTTAGGAGGGGGGGGAGCTTAGTGGATTTCAAAAATGTCTTCCTCTAGTCACCTCCTTTCTCGATCCGATGCACTCCTTAGCCCAAGAAGAGATGGAAGCGCGCGGACATACTCACAGACAAACAAGTGTTCACAGGATTTAATAGAATGGACAACAATAGTTAGTTTAATAAATTCCGAAACACGGGGCAAGATGACGAGTTCGTCATCTTGCCCTGTATTTCGGATCGTCATCTTGCCCCAGACTGTCTGTTTAAAAATATTCGTTCTCATTACTATGAAGGAAGGCAGTTAATTGACATTTATTCATGGTAATAGGTAGTATTTAAACCAAGTTACTCATAAATATTGAAGAGAAACGTTATATCTTACCTGTATCTGTAGCAGAGCTTATTTACACATGCATAAAAGTTATATCGTGGCAGCAAAAAACAATCAAAGCTTCACAACTAACACAAAAATGGCGATTTCAGCGTGTCAAAACTATTGTTTAACGAACGGTTAAAAGGAGAGCCAGTAGTGTTCATTTGATGCTGCTACCCAGTAGAATACGGAAAAATTAAGACATTCGTCATCTTGCCCCAGTCTCTCCTATATGGTGAAGCTGCTTTGAGTGAAAGTAGATGTGTGTGGTTTCAAAAGCTTAAGAACAGTGAGTGACACCGAAAACAAAGAACGTAGTGGAAGATTATTGGAGGAAGATTCGTGCCAGACAGATTATGTACTTGAACTTACATTAGAAGTGACTCAACAAGCAATTTCACATCGCCCAAAATCTCTGGCAATCATTCAAAAGCAAGTAAATTGGGTTCCATATGGTCTGAAGCTGAGAAATGTCGAATGCTGATTTTGCACATGTGAAAAGCTGCTTGTTGGACATACACGAAAAAAAACTTTTTGTATCATATAGTGCATGGAGGGGGGGGGGATATACAATAACCCAAAGTAAAAAAAATCACGGAGATCACGTGGCTATAGCCGAACATTCATGGGGGGGGGGGACAATATTATATATTTGATGGAAACAGCTTTGTGTTATGTATTATGAGTTGCTCAATTCAGTTGATGAGATTCAACCGAGCACTCAAGGGTAAACACGTCTACTACTACTCCAGAACGACAAAATTATTTTCTTACATGATAATGCTTGTCCACATGCTAAGACGCTGATCAAAACCTACTTGGAAACAGTTGCAAGGTCCTACCCTTTCCACCGTATTCACCAAACATTATCCCTTCCTATTATCATGTGTTTCAATTGATGTCACATGAGCTGTCTGAGCAGCACTTATCATATGAAGCAACCAAAAATTGTGTCGATTCATGGATAGCTTCAAAAGATGAAGTGCTCTTACGACGCGGTATCCGTATACTGCCGGAAAGATGGGAAAAGTAGTGGCTAAATAAAGTACAATCCTTTGAATAAAACATAATGTACAATTCTTTCATAATAAATGTCTAATTTTTTATAAAAATTGAGAATACTTATTCGTACTCCTTATAATAAATTCAATACATTGCGTATTAACATAAAATGTCAAAACACTCACTTCTTTCTCATCATAGCTTTCAAGTAACTCATTAATTTTAATAGCTTCATATTTTATCCCTGGTTCCACTTTTATTCTAGTTGAAGATGTTCTGGGTGTTCTTCCAAAATGAGTTTCCACTGGCTCTGAAAAATTTTGTTGTACATTGTTATTTATTATTACTATTATTTATATAATAGTGTTATCCCCTATAATAAAGCCCTCATACATTTTTCAGATTTTTCAGAAATTTGTTCTCCTTTACGTCAAAATGAAGAATTTAAAACACATCGTCAACATTTTATACACAAAATAGATGCTTCTCTATAGTTTTCTAATAGTGATATATTGATGGTGATTTCATTGACAGATAATTTTAGATAGTGATTTGGGAATTGAAATGAATTGACACGCTATTCGGTGTCAAATAATGTGCAAGAAATCCCTGTGTGTGTGTTCGTAATTTATGCTTGTTGCACCATAAATAAAAACTAATTTAATTTTTGAACCAGGAAATATATTAGTTAAATCAATAATTAATTTCTCTCTTTAATGATTTGCTGTAAAGCAAATCAAGGTATGACTGTTGAATACAAATGATAATTGCTACTTTTTCTTGTCATGTAATACAAGTCAATATTACCAATAATTTTTAACCATCTCATCAAAATGAAAGCAATAAGATTAATTTTAAAATCAGAGGAATTGAATTAGAGAACCTTTTTAGTAACATAAGCAATTCCAAAATAATTTTCTTTTTAAAATAAAAATTTAATGAATTTATATTTTCTTAACCGAAATGTAAGATAGAATTTAGCAAAGCAATTTATGAGCGCAAAATTAAAATTATGATAAACCTTTTTTAATTTTTATAGCTGGTCCTTGTTCCAGAAAGGATCCTTCTGTTTGGAGATAGACCCTCGAATTTCCCCTTCTTCTATTAAACGAACTTTGAAAATCCTTTACCTGTGCGTTTTCGAACGATGGAGATTCATTGTAATCCCTATAAGCACAAAAAACAAAAACTGAGAATAAAATTGAATGATTTAATTTGATTTGCTTATTATGTTTAATTAAACTAATATGATAGGTAACAAGCAAAAATCTATCAGTGTTCAAAATTAAAAGAATTTTCCTTTACAGAATTTTTCGAAAAGTACACTGCTGGCCACCGTAAATGCAACACCAAGAAAGACAAGAGATAGCACAACAAAATTTATTTTGTAGATAACATGTTGACCAAGTATCAAATGATTAAATTAATAGACTTCTGTGAAGTGTGGTTCCTGCCAGAATCAGTAGCCAGAGTAGCCGCCATTGTTGGAGATCACCGCTGCCACACGCCTCGGCATTGATTCAAAGAGACTTTGGATGTGTTCTTGGGGTACAGCAGACCAAGAAGCTTCTACACGTTGCCAAGGTTGATCTGGTGTGGCAGCTGGGGGTGTAAGCTGGGTCAATCGTTGAGCAACCATAGACCACATGTTTTCTATCGGCGAAAGATCCGGAGAGCGAGCCGGCCAGGGAAGCAATTCAATCTGGTGATTGACGAAGAACCTTTGGACAATGCGTGCCACGTGTGGTTGGGCATTATCCTGTTGAAATATGGCTGTGGCCAAGCCCTGAAGATAAGGAAGGACAACTGGCTCCAACACCTCGGAGATGTAGCCCTGGCTGTTTAAATTTCCGGCAATGCGTACTAGAGGAGTGCGAGAGTGATATCCAATACCGCCCCATACCATAATACCCGGTGAAGGACCAGTGTGGCGGTGTATAACGCAGCTGTTCAGCATTCTCTCTCCACGGTGTCTCCAGACTAGAATCCGACCATCGTGGTGTTGCAGACAGATGCGTGACTCGTCAGTAAAGACAACTTCATTCCATTCTGCCACATACATCCTTCTATCATCGCACCATTGGTGGCGGAGACGTCTGTGGATCTGCGTCAAGGGTAAACCAAGCAATGGACGTCTTTCAGACAGACCACTCTGCTGTAAACGGCGTCGAATGGTACGCGCAGACACTGAATGATGCGTTTCAGACTCAATGTGCTGTGCTATGGTTCGTGATGTGACTGAGCGATCCGTCACTGCCATGCGCACAATTTGCCTGTCCTCACGTGAAGTGGTGCGCTGAGGTGGATGCGATCGACCACGTCGGTTCGTCGTACCCTCCTGCATCCAACTGTCCGCATTACAGTTCTTTGGTTTCGTCCAACACGACTACCGATTTCCCTGAAAGATAATCCACATTCTCGGTAGGCCACTATCCTTCCTCTGTCGAACTCGGATACTTGATCAAAAGCTGATTGCGGTTTTCTACGAGACATAACTGATAATTTTTTGAAAAAACCATAAGAAAAACACAATTGCCGAACTTGAAATCATCGAAATCTCCAAGCCTTAAATAGCGCTTTGAGGTAGCGCCACAGGCGTGCGTGATGTGTGTCTGCGCTGAAATTCTAATCATTCGCATATCTCACCTCCGCTAATGCATGTTGTAAATTTCATGTTATTTGCGTGCTTCCTTCAGGGTGTTGCATTAACGGTGGCCAGTAGTGTATATGTATACAAAGTGCAAGGTAAAACTAATGCTTCTTGACAAATATGCAAAATATTAACGTCCATTACGTACGCATGCACATGTATGTGGGCTTTTCATTTAGAGCAAGGGTTTCTGATCTTTTTTGATGAATAAATTCCCTAATTTTAAATGAGAATCCTAGTGTGTAATATTACTAAAAAATACTTACATACGGAATACCCAAAGCTAAAAATTAAGCAACAAAAATTTTTTAATTAAATTCTTATTTGTGGCTATTAAAATATAATAGTTCAAGCAATTTTCATGTAACATAAAAAAGGAAAACATAAATTTAAAAAATTAATTGATAAAACTGTGTGTGCGAAATATATTTTTACTTACAGAAATAAAAAAATTAAATATATATTAATTTAAACAACTTACAAATTTATTTCTATTGCAATTAAATAGGATTTATTATTATTAAATTAGCTTACTAATAATATTTTACTACGAATCTCTCAGTTCTTATTACAGACTCCCGAAATACAAAACCTCTCAAAGCTTCTATGGACCCTAGTGAAGAGTTCCAACTCTCTGGTAAGTGCACGTATCCAATAATCGTGCTTCGTTCGATTTTTTTCATGATTTTCGAGTTGCTTTTTGCCGCATTTAGTGAAAGGAATTTAAAAAGCTAACAGTTTGAGAGAGTAAACACCAACGTTTGGATAAAGTAAAGACGGGTAGTAGAGTAGGGAGATTTGAGGCAAAACAGTCTTAAATGTAGATGGTTAGGCGCTTTAATGTAACACCCAAAGTTATATGCAACTTAAAGGGATAGCGTAATGATATAAGATCCATTGAACCAGGGCTTAGGGAAGGTCATCAAAGAACCACAGTTACTAGTAAAAATCAATTCTTGTGGCCAAAAGAACCAATGTTTCAATCTTTACTGTTCCCCGAAAGATATATGAGAGAAACCTGTTTGTATGAAGTGTTTGCATCCTGTTCACTTTTGCGTGTAACATAGCACTCTTAGCATGGTTCTATCAGCATTGACAATGAATGGAATGGAGAACAGTTGACCTTTCTGTTCATTGATTCCTAATTCAGACAAATCACTGATTTTCGACGTGCCTTTCGACACCGTCAAATATTACAGAAAGAGACTAGTAAGGCTGCAGAAATTTGATGGTCTGGGTATGATCTTTTTAGACTGATGCACAGACTTCATGCCTTCGACAAGAGCGTGATGACTACTTTGAAGTATGCGAACGAAATTTTGTAGCTCTATGTGCACCTTTTCGGGGCTACAACAGACCCAGTTTCATTTTTATGCAGGATAGAGACGTCCATAGAGACCATTTGCCCGATCAAGTTCTACCGGATGAACTAGACAATCTGATCTCCAGATATCCCTTACAGTCTTGAGAGGGCAATTACAGCTTACCTTCTGCCCTAAAACATTAAAAATTGGAAAAATGTTTCTGAAGGAGTTGGACTGACTGCAATGACTCTATTAAACGGTCTAATTTACAACATTTCTCTTGTGTAAACTATCTTTTAGATTTTCTTACAATGATGAACCGAACACAAGATTGTGTATGTGTATCATATAATAATTGTTGTATATGGAAGTTTTTCATATTTTATACGTACCTAATTTCACATTAAAACCTACCCAGAATTTCAGAATATTTTCAACAAAAGTGAAAAATTTTTTAGTTTAGGACACTATTGTAAATCAGCAATGAAGGGCGTTTTCAAGCAATAGACCACACTGAATCATTTATAACCAAATAAACCTGCATTTTAGAAATTCACAAAAAGTGTATTAAAAATACTTACAACGATTGTTTGTTTTTTATTCGTCTTTGCGGTATCTTTGGTTCGATAACTTTTTTGTTGGAAGCTGTCATCGTAACATCTCTTATTCGAATTGGAGGTAATCTGAAAACCACATAATAACAAAATGAATTGTTAGATTCACGTTTTGATAAAAAGAAAAGAAAATACGTAAGGTATCTTAAAGTTTGAATTACTACTAAGAAATAGCCAAGCTATCTGTATAAAATTTATTCTGCACGTCAATTGTGATTCTTATGTACAAAATGTTTATAGGTTGCAATTAGTAATGTTGATTTATTTTTGGTTTCAGGTAGTCGTAGATTTAAGTAATCCTCAGTATAGAGAAGATGCAAGAATACGGTGCAATTAAGCACCTTTATTTGAAAGATTATAGTTCCGGGGCAAATCCATGATGACAAAGTGATGATTGTTCATCGAAATAATATCCCATCATATACATCATACGACACTGTTGTATAATGTTTACCTATTGATTGAAAAGCAATCCTCTAAATAATCATGAATGAGACTGATCTTAGTTATGTGGAAGTCCATTGAAGCTTATTTACAAAGAACTGCTCATGTCAAAGTATCAGGACGCTGGATTCTACGATTTTGTCGCTGTTTTTCTGGAGTAAACACAGCGCAATTTATCAGGGAAGATGTTGAATGTGTGTGTGTGTGTGTTTTGGAGCGAATCTTGGTAACTATGTGTAAATCTTGATCTATCAATATTATCCAGTTCCTGGACATTTCTAAAAGAAAAATAATCAAAGAGATGAACAAGGAGTGGAAGCACAGCTACTTTTTTCCCCTAAAAAGGCGCTAAGGTGCATAAGTCTGCAGGGAAATCCATACTAATTGTATTTTGAGTATATCGTAGAATCATCTAAGCAGACTTACTGGAGAAGAACCAGAGTTTAATGAATAAACTGGGCGATGGTCTGATCAAGAAATGGTGCGGTATGATAACGAAAGGCATCCACCTTCTACTGACAATGCACCTGTTTCTCATCTTGAGATGCATTTGGCGAATCAAAGTGACGCGACTTTGATATTCTTTCACAACCGCCCTATTCTTCCGATCTTGACACAATCTCGACTTTTCTTACTCTTCAAAACAAAAGCCTCTATGGGGTCAGAGATTTAACAAGACAAATAACATCATTCAAGGGGTGAAAAAATGGTTTTAGACGCAATAACCGATTTCCCAATGACGGCCTTTAAAAGATCAAGAAATTCTTGGAGAAATGCATAACTCTGGATGGTGACTATACACAGAAGCTTTAAAAATAACAATTAAAAATTAAGTTTCTATCTCATTTATTTTTCCCTTACGATTAAATCTTACGATACCCTCTCGTACATCTTTGCAGTTACGTTAATGTTTCAATCGATTTCCTTATCTAAATGGCTTTTTCAGAATGCAATTTAATGAGTATCTGAAGGAAGGTCCTTTGTTATAAGTTTAAAATTTTATAATGAGGAAAAATAATATCACTTATTATGGGTACAAGAGACGGTCCCTTCCGATCTTATTACTCATTATATTAATCTTAGCCAAGCATTAAAATATTATTTTAAAAAATTTGACTTTTTAAAATTTTAATTATAATGTTTTAATTTTTCATATATAGTTGACAAACTTGTATATTGTGAAACTGCAACTCAAAATATTAGCTAAAAGGAAGGCAAGAGTTCAAAAAGTATTTGAGCTAATCTTAACTCATAAACTGAGTCAGGTGAAGCAAATCTTTCTTTTTCTTCTTGGTAATAGGCCAAAACTGGTGAAATACTTGTAGATAAATTTCACTGTCACAAGACTTGAATAGAATCGAAATGGAACAAAAGCAGCAGGCATGTAATGAAAGGATTGCATATTGTGCAGATAGGTCCTTCTTCCGTTGGCAAGCTGAGTAATAATCCCTTTTTATTCCTTTCGCCTCGTGTTATTCAAGAATATTAAGTTATTTATAAAGGGGAAACTAATCAAACTTTCAAAAGGAATGACGTGATTCTCAATAAAGTTCTTAAAAATTCTTTGAACACCATTACAAATTCTAGGGTAACTATATTTCTCTAGACAATCCACCAAATGGAACATATTCTACAATTTATCAATAAGATGCTAAGGAAGTGGCCTCTAACCTTCCGGAAAAGAAGTTTCTTATTTCTCTTCCCTCTTTCCAAATTTGAAATGCTGACCAATCTAGTTACATGCAAAAAAAATCAATTTACAAGCTAAAGAATATAAAGTTGATGAAGCCTTTAAAAGGAAAGATTTCTCTGGTTTTATTTTTCTGTCCAATATCTCAATGTATTATTACAATCGTATTAATGCATCGGATGTAAGTTTTCAGATCTTTAATAAATTTTTAAAAATACTTGCAAAAAATAGGAAAAGTGGAATCCAGAAAACATTGGTTTTTTTGCACTTTTTCAAATCTATTTTATTCCATATTATTTTAAGACATAATCAAGATTTAAGGAGAAAAGTAAAAATTTCCATAGGCTTAACGTTATGCTCGGTTGCAGCTTGTCGTCCAGAATCCAAATGATTCTCAAAAATAAATTTAAATTGTCATTAAAAAACAAAATCTTCAGCATCTTTTATGTGATAAAATTTTTTGAGGATATTTAAGAGTTTTTATTGGTGATAAGCTATCGTAAATTTTTTTAAATGATAAAAAAATAATAATTGGGAAAAATCTTAAATTATCAATTCAAAATCCTTGTAGATATCTTAACTATTCGATCATTGTCAAAATCGTTTTCAGCACTAGCCGATTGTAAAACAAACTGGAACTTTGAACGAAGTATCAAACAGAGCAATAAACTGCCTCTTACATCGGACGGACACTTTTTTGCGTAGGTACAGGCAGCAATATTAGCCAAAGTACAGGAATACGAGTCAAGATTGTAACGATGGTGTGAAAGCCCTAACTGCCTTAATGGCATCATTGTTCACATCAAACGCGCTACAAACTTTTTCATTCACCTTGGGGTACCTTCCACCATCTGACAGCGCATGGCTGTGGTGATGAAATCTACTTTATTCTTAGAGTAGAAGATTATTTTTTTCCGTGATAGAGGTGAAAGGGTCAGTGCTTCTAATAAGTTTTTGTTTTACAGAACATATATTGCCATTATCCCTGATATGATGGTTTAAGTGCTATCTCTAACTGGTAGATGGCCTCTGACCATTCTATGGACAACTTTAACTGTTTAACGATACTTTAATGATACCCTGAGGCCAGTTTCTGATAATATTACTCCAGGCCCTATACGGCTAGCTTACTTTTGGATTTCCTTACTGTTGATATTCTTTCTTGGCTAAGAAGGCACCAAAACTATTCACCAGTTGTACATGTGCCAAATTCGAGCATTCTAGATGTCACAAAATCTGGGCCAACAATTGTTTTGATTGCCTAACAGAATGTACTGCATGTAGAGATTATCACTCGTTACGTCGACTTATGCAAGCATACATCGTCTCCGGGTCACCAACTATTGATTTTAACACTCGATGTGAGATTGCCAACCGTTAATAGTCCTGAGGCCTCATATTTTTAATAAGTGTGTATGTTGTGTTGGAGTTTAATTGTCACTTTCTTCATAGGGCTTTGGTTTTTCACTTTTATGAGTGTATATTTTTATATGTGTGTGTTTGTAAGATGAAAAGAAAACTAGACGAATCAAAATATTCAGTACTATCAATGCTTAACTGTAGTTGTATAAGTTGGATCCCATCGTTTTGTTGATTTTTTTATTCCTTAATTTTTCACCGATACACTTTGTTGTACAAACTCTATCGTCATTTCTCTCCTTTTTTTTCCAATAATAGTTTACTGTACAGGTTTAATAGACCTAACACAAAATATTCAGATATTGACAAACGCCTTCTAAGATGTGAACTTTTTGGTATATACATATTACAAACCTCTGAGAATACATATATAGCGTTGAGCACTAACAATCACCTAAGTAAAGTTTTTAAAAATTCAAACCCAATACATACAACCACCCCCTCTCCGTTTTTGGAATAAACAGTACCCAAGTAATATCATTAAGATGAATATAACATCATCTAAATGTAAAAGTTACAGTTTTAGAATAAAATGATTGTTCTTAGCACTATAAAATAAATACATGAATAGTAAAACTAGTTATTAGACAGCACCCAAAATGTGTGTGAATGTAATTCGATAATTATAAGTGCGAATATTTTCTATTTTTATTTTCTATTTCTGTTTTTCGATTGCAAAGGGCGGGAAAAAAATAAAACACATCCGTAAAATATATACCTACCTTCCTCCCCTTACTCTCACTCCCCCTCGACGACTTACGGCAGTTTTACGTATTGAATCTATATCAATAGCGGTATAATCAGGACTATCAGCATTCATTTTTAACAGTTAGCTGCAAAGACAGTCTGCTCTATAAAAAATAAATAAAATATTTAAGTGTAATATTATAAGTTGCTATCATGAGTTATTTTAGAATCACAATTAAGTTGATATGAAAAAAAAAAAACTTGTCGGAAGCTCGGGGCTTGTTTTCTAATTATGAAATATTTGAAAATTATCAAATATTAAATAGGAAATTTGCACGTACGAGTTCATTAAATCATTTATTAAGATACAGTGTTTAAAATAAAAATGTGAAAAAATTGCTATATTTAAGAATATAAGAATGAATTTGAATCCTATTTATTAAGGAATAGGATCCAAATTAAGAACCCCTTTCGAATTAAAAAAAACTCTCCAACACTGATTCCACTATCTTATAGTGGACAGTTTTGCACTTAACATTACTCATCTGTATCCGAATCAACAGGGACGTCTTAAGACTCTTTAAGGCCCTGGGCCCCTATGAAAAAGTAGGCCCTACCTAAGATCACCCTAAAATATATAACATGTATTGTTAAACGCTCATTCATACGGTAATTTGAAACAAATAAATGTGCACGACTCACAATCTCAAAAACCTAGGAACAAACTAGCTCGATCGAAGACCGAATTTCGTCTAAATGAATTGAATGATTGTTTATGGCATTAGGCCAAGGCCTAGACATGGACAACGGTTGTCACATAATAATACAGTCTTACCACTTTCGCCAGTTAACATCCAGTTTGAAATTCCCTGTTTTTCGGAGAATATGTACGGGAATAATATTTGACCATTAAAATTATCCGGATCATGATCTTATTAAGAGAGAATCGAGAACAAAATGAGGCCCCCATCGAGGCCCTGGGCTCAGTTGGCCCATGCCTTAAGACGTCCCTGCGAATCAATCTCTTTTTTTTCTGGTGTAAGATATTTTTATCATTCCATCTCCTATATTCTAATACTAAGGTGGTGTTTACATTTTAAATACACAGCATTATAAATAAATATATGTATTATATAACAAAATTACACATTAAAAAAATAGGACATTTTTGTATTCAAAAATATATTTTGAATTTGGATCAGAATTGTAATAAGATAACCTTAAATTGAGAATTTTAAAGGTATTAATTATAAAAATAAATAAATAAACATTTTGTGATTAACATTTTTTGTATTTTAAGAATTTAATAATTATATTAAAAAATAAGTCACACACATTAATTCCTGGAAATTTCATATTACATGAGCATTAAAAGAAGATAAGATTATAAAACAAAAAGAAACTTAAATTTCTAATTGAACTTACAACTCGAATTTTTCAGTTATGCACAATTCACGTACACATTTAAAAATTCTTGAATGGAGATTTTTCACCCACAAATGCTTTTTATAAAGGCATGAGGAGAAAAAACGGAAAGAAAATGAATATATATTGAATAATACTTACATCTTTTTTTAGAAAAAAATTCTTTTACACAAGAAGACGTTAGTACGTATTTCTAAGTATTTGTGTGCGTATGCGCACTAGAGCACGCAGAATTTTAAAAAGATTCGTATATATATCACTTCTTTTTTTTTTCGTGAGGAAACTTTGAGAGAGAGATCTATATGAGCATGTATACCCTTGAAGAAAACTGTGCCGCGGTAGCCAAGTGGTCATGATAGTTAACTCATGGCCAACAGCTTGGGTTCGAGCCCTGTTGCATCTGAAGATCCATCGTGTTGGGAGACTGATGTACGTTAAACCCCTCATAGTACTCACATTGGCGTAGATGTTTGGAGAGTGGGTGCCAGCTCAAATGTCATTCTGGTCATTTTATTGAAGTTCGCAATTGCGAGGCCTGCCGTAAATAGTCCCGGTGTTGGTTTTCAAAAAACGATGTTGAGAGGAAAATAATCTATTTAAAAAAAAATACCACTTTAGATGCACTGTTTTGAGCTGCTCCCAAGTATTACAATGCAGCTTTCATGTAGCTTGTTAAAAGAAGAGTCAATTTCGGAACCATTCTACAATCGAGATGTTTGATCTTGAGATTTATTTATCATATTAATTTCTTTTAATCGTTTTTAATATTTCAGAAACGAAAGGAAAAAAAATATAAAATTATTAATTACCAAGAAAGTTGTAAAAGTATTATTATGTTTTGGAAATAATATGCATGTGTTCAAATTTTACGGATAGGCTGTTCATTGATAAAAGTTGAAATATAGTTACACGATAAATCGAAACACACACAGAATACTTCAAAAAAAATTAATGTATCTGCGTTTATTAATTAAAATGGATAACTATAATTTAGTTTGAAATAAAAAATTTCATTATTTAACAAAATTTTAAAATGATATCATCCAGAATTTAAAATATATATATATATATCCCAGTGACTCAATAAAACAATCATGAAATATCCACTAGAGAAAACGTTTCAGAAAAAAAATAATAGAAATGATAACGAAACTTCTTTGAGTAATTTTTTTCTATTGAGAACATTTATAAACCTCATGTACCACACAAGGGCTTACAACACAAAGGAACGATAACAACATAAAACATCCATGCCTTATCCGGGATTCGAACCCAGGCCCTACGGCACCGCAGTCAGTATTATTAACCACACTATACCGGATGTGCGGCTCTCGGTGTAATTTGTCAAGATATTTCAAAATCATATAATGTGAAGTGGTAAAATATACATTGAAAATCGCTTAACACAAAACTGAAGGGATTAAAATATTTTTCGTGCTAAAAGATACAGCAAAAAATATATATATTTAACAAAATTAAGCTTATTTGAATACATTTTATTTACATAGATATGCATATATTTCATAAAAATTACTGGAATATAGCATTCACAAAGGAAATTTAATACAAATTTCAGCAATACTAAAATTTTTACAAATTTCCCATTTTCGTCTTTTGTTTTCGATCAACATCCTAAAGAAGCTCCATCTTTATTTTAAGCGAAATAGAAGTTTGCTTTCCCCTGAGCTATTTGCTTTGGAGCTCGTAAAACAAATTTCTTCTAAAACAGATTTTAAAAAAACACGAACCCAAAACTTACTGATTTTTACTCACACTGAAATGTACTCGGCACAGAATTCCAAAGCGAACTGATGAGCGAAGAGATATTTTTGAGACACTTGTAGGGGTGGAGGGTGAAAGTAGCAAAGAAAAACAAAATCGGCTCGTGTCACAGACTATTCCGAGGGTATTTCAAAAACCAGTTAGCCTTTTTACGAAACAAGCGAAACTACTCTTTCATTTCACTCCTTTCTTAAATATCGCCTGCGCAGCTGGTATTTTCCGTATTTTGTTCATTCTCCCCCCTCCCAAATCTTTTCATATTAAGTGATTTTCGTTTCGTGTTAAGAGAAAAAATCTATGAAAATACATAGTAGTTTGTCATGACCGTTGTATAATTTCATGTTAACCAATATTACGTCTTAAGCGTTTTCGCGTTAAACATATTCTGCTGTATTACTTAAGCTCTTATCAGTGGAAAGTACCCTAATCCCAATATTTTTTGTACTAATTCGAGAACCGAGTGACATTGGCAACAGACACAAATAATCGAGAACAAAATTCGAATCCTAAATAATAATGATATAAAATGATGAACGGTCTTTTCTAATAAAACTGCTGTTGGCGGTTTATCGTCAAGAACAAACATTTATTGGTATAAATGAGACCAGATTTATATATATATATATATATATATAACTCGATGAGTATAAGATATACAGAATCTTGTCTCAAACCCTAGTTTTACCCCACTGGACAAGCATCTCCCACTTTCTCTATTCCCAGCCCCCAGGGCAGTCATTAGGAGTCTATGATCAAGCTACCACCGATCAATCAGAGAGCAAGCTCTAAGCTCTCTCATCCATGCAAAAAAAAAAAAAAAACTCTACAGCAGCCAGATGAAGAATCATTGCCACGACTCCCTGATGCCATCGTCTCAGCCCATAGCCATGATTCCATGATCAGAAGGAAAAACCCCACTATCGCCATGCCCAACATCGAAGTCAACCAGGATATGGGACTGAGGACTGTTTCACAGTCCAGATGCCCACATTACAACGCCCATTACGCCCAAACCCTAGTTTCATTCTAATATCACGGCTCAAAAGGAGCTAAATCATTGTGTTAACGGATTAATTGACTTCTGAAAAAGAATTTTTCTTATTACATATACAATCCAAGATTTTTTTTCTACGTTTCTGATTTCTAATTGTAAAAATTGAAAATAAGCCGAAATTTCAGTTTTCGCAAAATTCTGCTAGTGTTTCTAAGTTTTGGAAGTTTAAAAGATGGGTGCCGCAATGACATTTTGACAGCAAAAATGCTCTGCTCAACACTTTGCGAAGATTTTTGTCCAAATTGTATATATGTATACATATTCAGTTGTGAAAACATAAAAAAAAGTTTAAAAAGATAATAATATAATAAAAAAAATATTAAGAAATAAATACAATTATGAAACAAAAGTGAATTGTAAAATAACTAAATTTTTCATTTTGGGATTCACAAACCCCTAAATCTAAAAATTTCTGAAATTCCCATCAATAGTTTAGGAAATCTTCAATTCAGAAATTACAGTTGAAGGGGAAAAAATCGAAGAATTTTTTAAGGAGTTGTATAAGTAATAAGTTGTAAATCTTAATTTTTGATCTATTTATTGCGTGCGTTAAAAAATGGAGAAAATAAAAATGATTTGTAGAAAATAATCGAGTTTCGTTCGAATATCTCTGGAACTTCTAATCGGACCCGAATGAAATTCGGAACATACGCTTAATACGACTATTTTGATCCTAATTTTTCAAAAATTTGATATAAAACAATCCTGTTTTAGAAATTAATTAATGATGCAAATTTCGTTAATTAATCTATTAAAACTATTCCTTTCCAGTTCTGTGTGTTTTTGACGGCCGCGGTAGCCTAGTGGTTACAGTCACGAGCTCGTGGCTAGCGCGTCGAGTTCGAACCTAGTGCCACTGAAGATCCGCCGAGTAGAGGGACGATGCGCGTTAAATCTGTCGAGGCTCAATGCCCTCCCGTTGGTGTGGTAGTTAGGAGAGGAAGCTGCCAACTCAGGTGTCGTCCTCGTCACTTGACCATGGTTCAAAATTACGAGGTCCGTTGCCAAAAACTCCGTGTTGCTTTATAGTGCGACGTAAAAAACTCTCACTCTTTGTGTGTTTTTGTTTCTTTACTAAGTAGTCTAATTCGTCCATATTCAACGCCTTGTTTATGTCGATACTATGAACATGCAATTCTGAAAATATTTTTCTCGGATATTTTTTTTTATCAGAAAGAAAAAAGAAATCGTCTTCATTCGATGAATTGTGATAAAAAAAATTCCGAAGCCCTTTATAAGGTGTCCATTTTATGTTATTTCTTCTTTTTGTGGTGATTATTTATGCAAAATAGTCTTATACTTCAGGTAAAGGGCTGATATAATTTCCTTAGAAAGACTCGGATCAGGACCCCTGTAACCAAATATTTCCCATTTTTTTAAATATCTCGATGTCATTGAATTGTTCTTTATTTAGATTAGTTATACTTCTGTTTCTAGTTCACTAACTAATTAACAGGGAAGGAAGTCACTCAATTATGCCCCTCTTTGAAATTTAAATGATTTTTTGTTGACATTAAGACCCAAACTTTGAGGGCAAATATTTTGAACAAAGAGCTATCAGTCATGTTTAATAATGATGTGTTTTCAAATCATGGTTTTCCACCCTATTATTTTGTGTATAGCCTTCCATTATACAGTGGTGGATGAAAGTGAAGGCAAACTCTTTACCTTTTCTGAAAAACGGGGAGGGGTAGTTCTACAATTGCTTTTAACAAAACAGATATTATTTATACAATCTATAGAATGGTTAAAAAGCATGAGTGGAGACTGCAGTTGAAGAAGGAAATAGTCATCTGTTTACGTAACTGAAATAGATAACTCAAAGAAATTGCTGAAATAGTGAATAGGGGTTGATACACAGTATAAGAACTGTAATAAAACAAAATTCCAACCATCTGATAGTGTGATAAATGCACCAAAAGGTACATCTCTAAAAAACCAAACTCTAAAAAACTGACTCACAGAAAAAAGAGAGTAGTCGCGTTAATATTGTTAAAGAAAATCCAAAAATTTATTCAAACACTATCGCTACAACATTCAAGGAAGACTAACAGAGAGAACTCATTCAAAAACTATCCGAAAAATTCTTCATCGAGCTGGTCAGAAATCTACAGTAACTAGGAAGAAAACCATATATCAGCAAAACTAATCAAAAGAAAATGCTTGCTTTTGCAAAGGTACATTTGAAAAAACATAGTGCATTTTGGTAGAATGTTTTGAAAGTAAACTGAACTTAATTTGCAACAGAATGAATTTCATTTAGAAACAACTGTAAACTGAGCTACGTGAAAAGAATGGTCAAACAGTAAAACATAGGGTCAAAAGTGTGATGGTATTAGGCATACATCACAGCAAGCTACAGTTCATTGATGACACAACGAACAATAACATGGAATATATGTCCACTTAAAACATAATTTTCATACAGAAGCTTCATTTATGCAACAACTCCTACTTCCAACAAGACAATGATATAAACATACGACACTCATTTCCGTTCATTGTTTTTCTGTCATGCAGCCTTACATACCCAAATATTCAGTTCAATCTCTTGACTCTAACATTATCGAACATTTTTGGGAAGGACTACTTGACAATAGATTAATGAAACATGATGTGCTGAACATGGACCATTTAAAAAGGCTTCTCCTGGAAAATTATGAGGCAAAACTCCTTCTCGAACAATGAGCCATTGGTAAATTCCAAGCTGTTATTATATAGATACAAAGAATCCGACACAAAATATTAACCACATTTTTTTTATTATTCTTATGTTTTAATCACTGAACTTTCTCTTTTGTTGTTTACTTTGAAGGGTTGAAAGGATATATTTATTAATGTGAAATTGAATTCAAAATTCTGTTGTTAACTTTTTAATGTTCAACAATATAGAAATAATATATTTGATACATATATAATGTAATGAATTGTAAACCCATCCCCCTTCCCAATTTTTGAGAAATTCAATGTGTGCCTTCCACACTTGTCCACTTCCATATTTCTTATGTCTAACCCTGCAAATATAAAAGAAATGTAACATAACTTTTGTGTCTAAAAACTGATCAATATGATGCTTAGATAAACAGAAAAAAATTTGAATACTTTCATAAATTTTGATATTAAAAGCAAATTAATATTTAGTAAGTTAGGCAAGAATTTTATCAGTTCTTTGTGACTTCAACTGGAATTTTGGTTCACTCTTCTAAAAAAACAAAGTCCTCTTTATTTACAGCATATTCATAGAGGGATTTTTCTAATTGATAACAATACATTTCCTATGACATTTAGGTCTGGAAACCGTTTCTGCTAACAATACAACATATGTACCTGACTATATTCTATAAGACATGCAAGCGATTGGCATTGCAGTGCACATGCAAGTTCTCTATGCACTAATAGGGCCACCTACAAGATCTATATAAATGGAGAACAGAAGGATGTTGCTTTCTGATATTTCCCTTTTTTCTTTTTTTGCATGAGAAGCTTTATTATTGTCAAAAGAAGTGGTCTTTCAAATTGTGTTCCACAAGTCAAACCAAGGGGTTTCACAAATTAAAATAAAAATTCTAAAAGAAAATTATAAATGTGTATGCAAAATAGATTCACATTCTATAAGGAGTTTGTATGACCACAAGAATCTAAAGTCATGTTTCCCAATGAGGGTCGAATGTTTTTAAAAAATATGAGGCGTTGAACAATATCTTTTTCAGGTAATTTCCGTCAACTTTCATTTCTTTGCATTCCCAAGTTCAAAAGTCATTATAACAGATACACTATGGCAGACTAAGACACTATTCGCCTAAGCAAAAGTGATAAAAAGCGCATTTGTGTATTTTTTTGCTTTCTTTTAATTAAAAGAACAGGGTAAAAATGGGCCTAAAAAAGACCCTTGTCGAAGAAAATATAATTTCTCTCACTAAATGTTGCAAAAAAAATTTCAAAAGCCACTGATGTGTGCAAACGAAACACAGTAATTAGAAAATGCACTAACAAAATATTTTCCTCTAAATGCACTGTCCGCACACATGTATATGTTTACATAATTGCTCTAAATTCTGGATCTTTATTCTGAAACAGTTTATTTTTCACTTTGTATTTTTTGAAAAACTCAACATAATAACATAAGCAAAAATTCTTTTAGTTTAGAATACCCATGTACTTTAGATTTTTGTCCTGAGGTTTAAAAGCTTTTATTTCCATTACATAAATTATATTTTTTGTAAGCAAAAGATACAATTCTTAGTTTAAGTTTAACCAGTCATATTATACTAATAGCTATATTCAATTGTTTTGAAATAAGATATGAATTGAAGGATCATTATATTCAATGTACTGATATATAACAAAAGGTTATCTTTTTTATATGAAGACAGTTATTTAATACCTTTCATACTTAGTCCTTGAAAAAATAGAATTTATAAACAAAATCTTTGATTTAATGGTTTTCACAAATTTTTTGGATGCCCCCTATGTAAACATATAATGTAAAACCATTTTTGTTTTTTCAAAATACAGCAAAAAGCTAACCAAATTTTTGAAAGAAAAAATTTAAAATTCATGAAGTAATTTTAAAATGTTCTCCTTTTGCAAAAATGGACATACACATATAAAATTTGATTTACCTCAAATTATGCATAACAAAAGTGAAGCTTTGTGATACATGATTAATATTCATAAAATGCTCATTTTTATGAATGCTTATTGAAAATTCTTTAAAAAATATATAAATTCTAAATTCAATTTAAAAAAGTATTGTTTCGATTTAAAAATGCATACAAACTTTTGTTACATGTATTAATAGTAATAGAAAAAATACCACAATAGAAAAAACCTTAGCATTTTAAATGAAGATAAAATGATTATTTTTTTAATTGAAACTTCTTTGCAGACAGGAGTGAATATGGGAAATTTACCCAGTTTTGCGTAACAATGAAAAAGCGAATGGAAGTAGTGATTCCCCCACCGAAATGTCGCTATGGTCAGGAGATAGCGAGCGGGGGGGGGGGGGGACACCACGTCACTTGCGTCATATCCGTGAAAAATTTTGACGATTGCTAAGGGGGAATTGTGCACCAAAAGTATATCTTGCTGCTATGGAGGAAAGGCGCTTAGGTATTGGTGACATTAATTAAGTGGGTACCCTAGCTACTCTCGTAATGAGCTCGCGTGGCATATTTTCATAGTTTATATGTAATAAACATGCCGTTTTCAACGAAATAAACGCACCCAAAATATTACCCTTATATGGCTCTTCCTGTAATGAGAGTGTCTGGGGCATTGTGTATATGTCACTAACGTTCGCGCCAGAATCCCTACGGATAGCGTCTTGTAACTTCTATTAGTGATGCATTAAGTGTATATTATTAATTTCTATTTCCATTGAATCAAAATAAATTCTGGTCAGATAGCCTAGAACAAATGCAAAAAGAGGAAAAGAGTTTTGTGAAAGAAAAAAAAGCAAAACTAGCAGCAATTCCTGGCGAAAGTCTATATACCACCTGGTAGTTCTGTTGCAGCTTTTATCATCTTTATCCATAAAGTATTAGTGATCAGTACACTTCAGAGGCTGCTGCAATCATTGGATCCGATGATGATCAAAAGCTGATTATCTTAACTGGAAACTTTAATGTTAATTTTGCTTCAGAAGAAGCAAAGCCACTCATTGAATTCTTGAAACGGACACTGAATTTGACAATGAATACTGATTCTAGAGAAGGAAAAACAATAAACTGAACCACGATTGATGCAGTTTTCTCACATTTTCTTGATTGACTAGTCAAGGATTTTTATATCCTACTTTAGTTACCACACACCTACTGTGTCTTTCTTGGAAAATGATGATGCAGAAAATTGAATAAAAATATTTTCATACAATACATGAAGTTCGAATTTTATTTGATTAAAGTTATCTCAGCAGTTTAAAATAATTAGATCTATTCCTGCATTTATGGCCAACGTCGGCAAGGAAGTTTCACTTCTATCGCGTGGCTTTCCACGTTCTTTTTCTTTCTTTCCGAGATAAATTAGTTTAAGTGTTATTTGGCATTGAAATGTGAATAAAAACGAACATAAAAGCTATCATAACTCTGGTTTGTTTTTTTTCTTAGAACTTTCAAATTTTGTGAGATAAAAAATTTTTAAAAATTATTTTGCTTAAAAAAAATTTGAGTTTTTGACCAATTTTTATTAATTTAATTGTACTGTGTCCCCTTACATATAATTTTAAAAAAATTCGAGCCAAAGAAAATTTAATTTTCCTATCATAAAAATCTAAAATAAATCAGTACAGAATGCAAAAGGCATTGGGCAATAGGTGGGGGGGGGGGGAACAATTACAATAAACATAACTTCTTATAAATAGGTGACTATATGTATAATTTGACTCAGATTAATATTACTCAAGGGTTGTACAACAAGCTATTAAGAATGAATCTTATAGTTTAGATCTAAATTAACACTACTTGAAACACATATGAAAAATTTAACATGTAACAACTCCTTTTCCCCACACAAGATTTTAAAAGGCATTGAGTCAAGTTCTATTTAAACATCAACATTATTCCAACATATTACAAACCAAGTTAATGGCTAAAATATACATTTTTTCCAAAACTGCAGCTATACATTATAAGTATGTTATTATATTATACAAATATTAAGCACAACTTTTATTTTTTTATAAGTATCACTTTATTGTAATAAACTTAATAAAATATATTTTGTACAATTACGAAAATAAAATATCTTATTTCAAAATAGATCATTATATGCAAAATAACAAGTGTTTTATAAATAGGAATTCTGTACAAAAACATAGTTATTTCTGCTTTACATTAACTATAAATAGCCTTAAATTCTTAAATGATTTCTATACAAGATAAAATATTTTAAAAAAATAATTCGTTAACTCTCTAATCCCAAAGCTTGGCTTATTTGAAGCATATATTTTGGTTTTAAAGGCAACAGGTACTGTCTTTCATCTGGAATTCGTTCACACTGCAAAAAAATGACACCTTTATTAAAAATATAAAAACTATGATTCAAGAAAAATGAATATTCATATAACAAATAAAGATTTTGAAACAATATTTTTAAAAAAATTATATAACATTTATTTTATAATTATCATACACACATTTGCTTAAAACACATTTATTGTTGTTTGAAAAATAAGAAAGTGAAGTAAAATTACTAGTAAAGAAATACAAATAAAAATCAGAAATTTAATAGTTTAATACATAATTTTAATTTCATGAATAGGATTAATTCTAAAATGTAGTAATAACTAAATTCAAAAATTTAATTAATTAGTTGGTAAAATTGACACACACAAAAAATGGATTAAGTATCATGATTTCATGAAAGCTAAAACTATATAAATAAAATATTTACAAATAAAAACTCATTTTGAAGCAGTTCCCAACTTGAATTTATAAAATTGCATGTAATGAACAATGAACTGTTTAATTTTTATTGCAAAAGCAATAAAAATTGAATAGCAAACATATTTTTATGAATCAAAGTTTAAAAATTAAAAAGTGAAAGTGTAATAGGTTTGAGCTTTTATTTTTTTTTTAAATCGTTGAACAAAATCTTTTATATATAAATGAAATCAATACATGCAAAATTAACAAGCAGTCATAAATCAAAAGTATATATATATATTAAAATTCTTACATTTGAATGAGTTTTATTAGAGGAATTGACTTTAACATCAGAAACAGAGATTTTGATTTCTCTTTTATTTGCATCTTCACTTAAATCCCAATGTTTCAATTGAGACTGCTTCAGAAGTGGAAAAATATGTCCCTCAGTCGTGAAGACATAATGGCTAGCCAGTTTATTCACAGGATTATCAACATCAAAAAGCTAAATAGAAGAAAAAATCTCTCATAACAAAAACAGATATTTTTTGTAATATGTACTAATACACTTCTATGATAGAGCATATACAAAACAGGAAAAACTAAAAAGTATATATATATAACTGATTTTTAAAAAAATCAATACATATCAGTTAGTAAAATTACTCTTTTTTTAAGATTGAGACCGAATCACTTTTTATTATAGTAAAATAATTATATATAAAACCTATTTTTAATAGAATATTTCAAAGTAATAAAAATAAAATAACTTAAAAAATTAGCATGTTCATAAAAACAATGAAAGATTTCTTACTAAGAATAAATATTTGCAAGTTTCACTCAGGAAAAAACTCTCCATTCGGTCTTCTAATGTTTTATCTTGTACATTGTGAATTGTAGCATATCCACATCTATTTTATAAAAAAATATTTATAAATTTAATACACTTTTTAAAGCAATAATCAATAGAGGGTAACATACAAAATCACTCAGAGCATTTAGAAATCCCACTTTCCACATGTATGGCTTATACATAAATATTATTTAAAATTTGTATTCACCATTGTAATGCCATATTCTAATAACAAAGAATTATAAATAAACACACACAAAAAATGTTTAAAAATTAAATAAGAATGGGGGGGGAGTATGAAAACTTTTTCAATAACAAAGCATGCTGAATTGTACAAATTTGCATTTTAAAAAAAATGACAGTTGAATAAAAAAAAGCACACAAATCATAATTTGTAAGAATAATTTTTTGCTACCCCAGCTAGTAAACTTATATTTATTTTTTAGCAAAAAGTTTGCTATTTTACAGATGATTATTTGAGGCTTAATTGATAAAAGGTTTAAAAAGTTATTTTAAATTTTGATGTGCAAAGTTTCTGCTTATTTTTGTGTATGTTCTTAAAAATGTCTTATTTTTGCATGTACTAAAAATTAAACAAAAATACTTTAAATAAAAATATATGAATCCAACACAGCTGATGAGTGAAATTTATAATTTGATATTAAAATTGAGAGCAACTTAAAAATAATTTAACAGTATACAGAATTAAAAATGGGGGGGGGGGAGAAAAAAGAGCAGATTACTTCAATTATTGTTAAAATTACTTTTCAAAATAACCAAAACAATGCTGAATTATTTTATTAAAATGAAACAAAATTAAGAATATCAAAGAATACTTACTTAGCTTTAGAATATTTGTTCAAACTTTCAATAATCTCTTGACCAACATGAAGGTAAAAAGGATTCTTGGTAGCCTGATAAAGTAAATAAGTTGATTCAATAAGTTCAGGACGCAATGGATAGAATGCCAAATCTGGACTAACTCTCTGCCAATTGAATCTTTCTGGAAGAGCACCAAATCTTCTCCAAATAGAGTAATAAAGAGCATGAGCACAAATAGCTTCCTCAATATCACCAGTTAATACCTAAGCATTTAAAAAACAATATAAATTGAAAAAAAAATATTTGAGGAGCATTCCTGATGACTTATTTTTTTTGTTAATGAAGATTTTTATATTAATGAAAGAGAGGGATACAATGTTCAGCAATCGTACTACAAAAAAAAAAAAATCCTTTAAATTACTTTGTTTTTTAACTATCATACAGAGAATGCCTATAAAAAATAATACAATCACAATAATGGTTATAAAATATAGTTGCTTTCAAAAAAAATTTTTAGTTCAATTTTCATTCTTCTGTTATTACAAGTAATAACTACTTTTGATAAAATGACAATTTATATATTAAAACTAACCATTTTAATTTTTGCCTTATTTTTCTTCATATGCAATTAAAACAATGACAAGCACTTATTCTAACTATATATTATATCCTTAAATTTACATCACCATATACATTTTTGTGCTCCTCATGAACAAAATTTTTTCTAAGTGTATGTTCAAGAATGTATAAAGAATGCTTAAAATAAACTTTGAACATTTAGATATAAAATACATGTTTATAATTTATAATGATTTCGTGACAAACATCATGTCTATGAGATTTCTATCTTTTAAACAAAAACATTAAACCAAAGAACCACATACCCTGCATATAAACCTTATTTTACTATAAGTACAGTTTACATTCAAATCATAAAAATGCTAGATAATTTTGGAAAAGCTTTCTATTAATAACAATCAGAAGAATATCTATTAACTAAAACATTTAATGAAACGACCTAAACTGTTCAAAAACAAACATTAATTTTAAGCAATACTTAAAAATGAATATATTATATTCTCATAATAGCTTTCTGAACATTTTGTATATTTACAAATACTCTGCCAAATAATCTCATAGCTTTATTTTTTTTTCTATAAATAAACTTAGTTATTGCTCCTGAAACACAAGAACTTAATGTCTTTTCAAGACAGGTAACTTAACAAATTATTTAGACATAAGATAAATTACCTGGACGCCAGCAAATGCAGCTTGCAATGAATCAATCCAAAGTGTTAGAGTACTACCATCAATCATATTTACATTGACATATAATGGATGCTCTCCGTATCCATGATTACAATGTGGTCTTCTATAAAAAGAAATTAATAAATAAAAAATAGATATTTTAATTAGTAATTGTCTGAGAAAAAAGAACCAAAAGAACAACAAGAATCTGATATTTTTTTCAAATGTTTAATTTCAGAATTATTTTATGGCATACCTTTGTTCCTGTTTTTTTTTTTTTTTAATAATATGTTGCTTCTGAATTTTTATTTTGTTTTATATCAATTTTAGTAAATATAAAAACTAATTTATTACTTAGAACAATGCAGATTGTGACAGCATAAATTCAGAATCCATAAATCTTGAACTTCTGGCAATTCCTTATTTACTTTAAATAAATAAGTAACTGTTATGAATTATTTTTATTTTTGAACTAATATATTCTGTTTTTATATTTTGACTACATTGAACTGTTCAATTTTTGTTTGCAAAGAACTGTAATCCTTGACCATAATATTGTACAGAAATCTTTATACATAAGAAATGTCATATACAATATTATTCTTCACAAGTAATACAAATGATAAATGAATTGTTTTGATGCATATTTCTATATATGATACTTTGAGAAGGTGTGGCTATCTTGAGTTGATTTTTTCCCAACTGAAAATAAGAATCCCTAAATCTGTATTATGTGCACATTGTATGTACATAACTTCTGAAATTTTAATCTCTTAACTTACCGTATATTCCGGCGTATAATGCACACTAGCGTACAACATGCACCAATACTTCCAAAATCCATTTTAAGTTTTAGATACATTTGCTGTATAACACACACATTTTTTTATGAATAAATTGAATTGTACATGTTCAACACTTTTATCTTTTGAAGTTTAGCTATCGTGTGAATGAAAATAAAAGCATGGTATGACACAAAACTTGACATAATTAAAAAGTCATTTATAAAAAATGTAGTATATCTAACAATTTAGATGAAACAGAAAACAATTATTTATTTACAGATCAAAATAATAGCGATACTTAAGATGGAACAGATTCGATAATGTGATTGAAGATATAATGGAAGATGAATATGACAAATTTTACATGTTATCCAATAGTGAAAATTCATAAGGTATGTCATTTCTTAAGAAAACAGTATTTAGATATATGCAGAAATCCACTTTATATATATATATATATATATATATCCATTCTTTTATATTTAACTCTATTATTTTAATATTTCCTTTTAAATTCTGTTGTCTGGTTATCTTGCAAGTTCAATTTTTTTCAGTTTTAATCATGTTTATTCATCTCTCTTTTGTAGAGAAATTTTGATTATATATATATATATATATATATATATATATCCTTCCTTTACTTTTAAAGCTATCATTTTTATATCCAGCATATATCGTACACCTGTAAATTTAATTCTTATTTTTTGAGTGAAAATTGCATGCTAAATGCCAAAATATAAGGTACTTAGTCACTTGCACAGATATAATTATATTATAAAAATATTTGTTTTCTCAAAAAAATTTAATTGAAGGACCTTGTTTTTTTTCTTATTGAATATATTAAATCATGTTATCAGAAGTAAATAAAAAATATTAAAATTAAACATCTAAAAACTTATTTTGATTATAAATGGCTTTTGAAACTCAAATAAATAGGAAATAATATTCTGCAGCTAGTATAAAACAAAAATAAATTACCCTTTTCTCATATATCTCTTTATAGTATGATAGGTTTCATTAAACATCAGAAAATCTCCCTTATCTCCAAACAAAATATAAGACTGGAAAAAAAAGTTTTACTTTAAGATATAATCAAAATTATAATGATAAAAAAATAAGAAATAAAAATGATACACACAAAAGTCTTAAAACATTCAATATAAGTTTTATAAACACTTGAATGCAAAGTAAAAGATAAATTAGTTTCTTTTTCAGTAAACATGTAAGAAATCATTTGAGTGGACCCGAAAATGATGAAATTTTTGTCTTGCTCTTAGCTGACTGCACCTAAGCTTTTAGGCAAACAGCCCAAGTTTAAAAGAAGAAAATGAACATTAAAACTTACATTACACTCTATTATCTGGAAAAAAAAATTTTAACACCACTTACATAACAACTTTGTAATTTACATCTCTTTGGTTTCTAAGACAGCAAATTTTTTAAAAAATTTGGTTTTCCTTTTTTTTTCTTTTTTATTTTGAGCCCCAAACCATCCATTTTCTGAAGTCAGGTCCTACAAATAATCTCTTTTCTCAAGCTTTGCTTGGAATAAATCCAGAAACACTTAATAAAAGTATTTGAAATATTTTCCTTCTTTAGGTAAAGATTTTAAAAATTGTTTAGTAAGTAACAATTTTATAAAGTGATGGTAGTAATTTTTTTTTTTTACCATTCAGATGTCTCCCTTTCTGGCCATTCTCTCATTATATAATGTTTTCTTCTAACATAACTGCCTAGTTTGCAAGTAAAGCAAGAAAATTTTGTTATTCTCACTGTTGACTAATACAGACATCACTTAAAATCACTGCAAACTGATCAGTAATGTTCTGAATAAGAAGCGTAATTAAGTATCAATTCAAGATTTTCATAGAACTCTTTAAAATGAATTGAATGGTACAGGTATAGAATAAGCATAAAATCATATTCATTTCTATAATGCAATAGAGCAACTTTTAGATTTCTTTTTGATGAATCAATAAAAAGTTTCAATTGGTCACGTTTGTAATGTATATTTAAAGTTTTCATGAGAACTAGAACATCACTGTTTAAATAAATTCACCCACTTAAGAAAGAAAAAAAATAGAACCTTTTTTTTTCTTTGCAATGAAATCAAGAAAATGATTTATCAGGAACCAAAAACTTTTTTTCCTTCAATCTGGAACCCAAAATTTGTGTCAATTTCTTAGAAAGATCCAAGTCTTTAATTAAATAATTTAACTCAGATTGGATAAAAGTTTTAGATTCATTGCTGAGTGAGTGTTTAGTTTAATGGTGCAAGAGCAAATTTGGGCTAAACTGTGCCAAACATTTGTTTAATATATACTAAAAGGTTTAAAATATATGCAAAGTGATCGATTACAACTGTATAAATGATAAAGGATGAAATCCAAAAACAGAAATCTAACTTTAAAAATAAAATAAAATAGATTTTAGTTGAGGTGTTCCCCTGCCAGATCAAGTAAGTTTAAAACAGATAAATCAAAAAAATGTAGCATAATAACGATGAAATACAAGACAAAATATGATGAACACTATATGACTTTGCATGAAAGACCTGAACAGCAGATGAATAAAACAAGCATGCCCAATGCAAATTCAAATTAATTACTCAGCTCTTCCTATTGACATCACAGGTTATGCTCCAATGACAAGTTTTATGAAGTGTTTGCAATTTGTTATTCAACTGCAAACACCACAATTTCTGCCTTGCTGTTTTGATACTATTCTGGATGATAAGTTTCATATCGCAAAGAGGGACTGCCAGTGGACAGCTAGCAGTCTTTTCTAGGTTTCAGGATGGGGATCACTATGACTTCTTCCCACTAATTTGAATACACCTACTCCCCCTAATGAATTGAATAAGCAAATGAAATTTAGTAATGAATGCTTGTTCAAGTGCATTTCATGGGAAATTCCATTAAGAACTGGACTTGTATTGAGGGTTGATGACAAGACCCTTTTCAACTCTCACATGTCAGTCCCAGTTATACAAGAGAGAATGTCTGCTCCTGAAGTTATTGGTGTATGCACCAAATAATTCTAGTAACCAGAAAAGTAGTGTTGTTAAAATCATCGCTGAATACACTAGCAAAAGTATGGCCAGTTTGATTGGCCACATTAATGGGGGGGGGGGAATACACAGTAGTCAAAGTTTCTATTAACCAGGATGGTAAAATCTCAATAGAGACCATTTGCTGCTTTGACTTTTCTCCAAAACTGCTGACTGGTATTGGATGATGAGACTAAAGAGACATACTAGATTCTCTCTGAATATGATGTTATATTCTATATATAAGAGCTATAGAACTTTATCCTATTTGAATACCATGAGATTTTCACTGGTAGGATACTTTCCAAAAATACCCCTGAATTACCAGTGACTCTTTTTAACTTGTTGGCAGGCAGTATTTCCTCATGGTTTACACAGCTTCCAATAAGTATTCGAGGTCTTAGAAATAAGATACATCGACAGCATTCATGATAGATTGGGTGATATCAAAAATGGTATAATAAATGCTCTGTTCTGAAGTAGTGTCAATTATAACCACTAAACAGATGAATGTATCCTAGTCTACCCAATGAAAATAGTAAGTAAGAAAATACATAATTGTATCCCAACACCATTAACATGAAAGAGGGAAGTGATTCCTATCATGCAGATCATTATCTACTTCCAAATTCAACTGTGGTAGCAGAGTCAGTGCTAAAAAAGGCTGTATCAAAAGAGTAAAAGGTTCTTGCAGGTGCATCCTCAGCTTTCTTGTCATGTTTCTTATTATTACACAGGCAGAGCAGCAGTCTCCCTTTCTCCATACGAGATTACTATAAGGAGTGACAATTATAACCAAGTGAGCTAAATTGTGTAGATTTACGGGGTTGTAGCCTGTTTCGAAGATAACACATTAAGGTGCAAGTCCATCAAGTGCATCTTTTGAATGGCTTTGACTGACTGTCAAATTAGGAAAGACATCTGAAAAAGTATATGGTGTTTTCATGATGAAAAATTTGGCAGTATCTTTTACAGTTGTGTGTATGGTGTTCCAATAAAAAAAAAGGTTTCAGTGGAATTCCACAAAAAATTTAGGTTTTGTTCACCCCAATGTGCCTCCACTCACAAGTGTCAGGTTTAACACTTACGTGAAAAGTAGCACTGGAGTATAGCATTACAGCTTTGAAGTGTGGATCCATCAGTTCTTTTGAGGTACCCTTAATTGCAATACTAACTCTACAACTATCTTTGGGTTTATAACAGAACCCTAATTAGAATCCCTCAGAAATATTTTCTAGCTGATTGACAGGAGCAAAATTACTTCTGCTTCCTGTTTACAGAAAATCATAGAACAAAGGGCATACAAAAGAAGCTTCAGACTCCACTTTACCATGATATGGACCATCCTGCACAGCAAACAAGTGAGTCAGACTCAAAAAACACTCTGAACATAATATAAAATGAAAGAAGTTTCTTATTTTAAAATCCCCAATGAATAAAATACAGAAATGATAGATATAAAAAATACTAAAACAGAAAAAATATAAAAAACACCCTGATCAAATAAAAATAAAAATGTATTTGATCCTGTAAAATAAAATTCAAAGTCTTTTTTTTTGTTTTGCAAGACTTGAGGTACCTAGGTGATGTGACTCACCAATACTCACCAAAAGATGAGAAAAGGAGAAATGTGAAAGCAAGAAGTGGAATAAAGAATCATTATAATATTCAGGGTGCACATGACACCTGTGTTTACCAAAGACAATAAATCTCTTAGGAAAAGATAACTAGAGAACATTGGGATTATAATATCCATTAGAAGTATCATCATTATAATCACTCCCTCATGGGTGTTTATTATTTCTAAGTCATCAAAAGTTTTTAATTTATCTAGAGGGGTGGAATTAATTTACCAGGCTTATATAAGAAAGGGCATTTGGCAAATGAAATGTTAGGATAAATGATTCCTTTTTTTTTTGTGAGTGCTTTTTAAATCGAGTATTACAAGAACAAAAATAGCAGTAATCCATATTTGAGTGTTCAACTCTCCTCAAACCATTAGTATATCAAACCCAAAGAAATATTTTTTACCTTGAAACTACTGCATTAATTTTTTTACAAAAATAATAAAAAACAAAGTATGCTTTTTCTACAAAACATAAAATGTTTCTTTGTTGTTTAGTTAACACAAATATAGAGAAACAATCTGATGAACTAGCACACCTTCTGGAAGTCATTTATCTCAACAGCAACATATACGTAAAAGTTCAAAGCACTTCTATGTAATGTTAAGAATTATAAATGCATACTGCAGTGAACTAAAAAAAGACATTAATAGAAGTAATAATAATAACAGGATAGAGGAATCAGATCAACAAATGGTGGAGAAATCAACAATCTGGCACCCATAGACTAGTAATCCTACTTTAACTTATTTTCTCCAGCTTTACTACTATATTTAGGACAGTTTCCTGGTTTACAGGAAAATTCTAGATAAACGCAAATTTATTCTTTCTTGAATAAATCTTTCTTACTTTGACCTAATTATTTAAAATCTATAATGCATTTAATAAATTCACACTAATAATATTGTACATTGCTCTTTAATATACAAAATTCTTATACATTAGACCAGTGATAATTGTATATAATGAATTTCATACAATTTCTTTAATTTTTTTTCAATAATTAGTATTTAAAAAACAATAAAAATGCTGTTTTCAAAAAAATTTCTTCACTTCAAACCAGATAAATTTATATTAAAAAATACATCAAAATTAATTAAGAACATATGAAATAATCCTCTTTCTATCATACATAACTTGGGATTGTATGAGGAAAAAATGTAGATGGTAGTATAAAACTTCAGGACTATTTTTTAGTTATGAATATTTGTTAACATGACCACAGTTAATATTTATAAAATTTACACATAGAACTACATGTTTCTGGACAGGAGGTAACCAACAAACAGACAATTACTCTTTGACATCTGATTAGAGTCTGCAAAGATCTCATTTTTTGGCAGCCCTTGAGAATTGAATTTTAAGTGTAGTCAAGTATATTACTATTGGGTAGCCAGATTAATTAAATGAAAAAAATTTTGCAAAAGAACTTGGTTACTTATGAGTTTAATAATGTCAAATGAAATGCTTCCACAATTTTTATGAGACCATTTGGTCATTTGAAACGAAATTAATGCCCTGCACCATAAATAAGTAATATTATACTGATGAGAGTGAATGAGAAGCATTATAAGACAGGTATCCTTATTCCACAGAATTTATATGATTCATCTTGTGAGAGACTTTACCCCTAATAAATCATGGTCATATAACTTCTAACAGAGTGAGTAATGCAAAAGCTTTTACATCCAAACAATGAAAATTCAACTATAAAAAGTTGAAAGTATTTGGACATATCTTCTTTTCTCTAAAAAATTATTAAAAAGTGCTAAATAGATATATTACCGGATGAAATGGTTCAAAAGAAACTTTCTTTTAAAATTTCAAAGTATCTATTAATTGTGAAAAAAAATGAAACTTTTTGTAACGCATAGAAGTTTTAATTAACAAAACCTTAATCAGAAAGAACAGTACTTTTGAAACTTTGCTGGCCACTGAAGATGTTTTTGATAAAATCCAACACAAATTACGCTCCAAATGGTTACAGCATGTGGATGGAGCTCTGTGTACAATTTGAAAAATCAGGTTTAGTTTTTTTACTAAAAAATGTCTTAATCTATCTAAAGGAAGTCTATATATTCTTAATACACTGAAGAAACTACCCCTTACAAAGAAATATGTACATTCTCCCCCTCCCCCTTTGCTTATTATCAAGATTGCTTTGAAACAAATTGCTTCGAAAGCTTTATAGGAAATGTAATCATGTATTGTATAGATCAGGGGGAAACAATTACATAAAATTAATTCTTGGCTAATATAGAATTGATGTCAATGAAAAAAATGGATTCCTTAGAAGATACAGCTTAGAGATATCCTTTATGAGACTGGAAACTATGTCAAATCATATGAAGCAATTGGAAGGTTCATTTGAGATTTAAACAGGAAATTATTCATTCGGAATACAGTTAAAGGCAAAAACAAGACAAAAAGCACTAATCAGAAGTATTCAGAAAAACTTCTCTAAAAAAACACGAAAAAGAATTTTAAAAAAAACTGTCAACTAAAAGAAAAGTTCAAGTTGATAATGGAATTAATTGCTCATCCACTTTTCCCATTGATAATAAATTAGATATTTTCACATGCCTTTCAGCGAGACAAATGAATATTGCTGTCAAGAGATGCCTTTTAAATTTAATGATCGTTCAGAAAGAGATAATTATGAACTAATTGAGAAAATGTGAGGCTTTTTTGGCAATTGCATATCATCTCATTAAATTTACGAAAATTTAATTTTTCCTGAAATTCCTTTCAACACTTCTTGTACATTGTTAAGAGACTTTATGCATTCAAAATATAACCATGGTGTTTGATTTCCTTGCAATCTTTTTACTATGTCTTATGACACATTCCTTAAAGATTTTAGAATTCAGTTCGGGGATTTACTATACTATTAAAAGTATTTTACTAATCTCTATTCAGTTACTAAGATGAAACTATATGTATCTCTATTCACAATAGCCAACATCCAGAATTGCTCCTTACACTAAAATAATTCTCACATAATATATACGTATAACATATATACATAACGTATATATTTGTATTATACATATACATACATAACATATACACTTGTTTGCAAAAAAATAGAAGCATCATGACAGAAGTGGTTGTTTTTAATTAAATTAAGTATGTGAACAGCTCATACACAGATAATTATAATGATAAAAAAATCCAGGCTGTAAAGCCCATCCATGGCTCACGATTACAGCTTGAATGTTCAAATCACAGTAGTCAGTGGAACCGCCCCTGGGGGCAATACATGCTTGTATATGCCTTGGGAAGAGTGATAGAATTTCCTAATGTCATCTTGCATTACATTCTGCCAGGTATTCACTGATTGTTGCTCCAGATCGGCGCTAATTTGGAATGCCTGAATCCAGCACTCTACCATGTTCAAGACATGCTGAATTGGTGAAAGGTCTAGTAACCGTGTTGGCCAAGGAGGAGTATTAATGGCACCAAGGCAGTCCAGAGATATGTGAGCGGTATGGAACCTGGCATTATCTTGTTGGAAACTGACCTCCGGATGATGTGCCTTGAAGGGTAATACAACCGGCTGCAGGATGGTATTAACAAATCATTTAGGTGTTAAAGATGTAAGGAGGATGACTAGATATGGCCAGCTGTTGAATGAAATAGCACCCCACACAATCACACTAGGGGTTATCACTGTATGCCTTTGTAAAACAAAGGCTGATTGAGACAATTGACTCTGGCTTCCCCAGACATGAAGACGATGATCATCTGCTTCTAGAATAAAGCAGGATTCCTTGCTGAATGCTATTCAATGTCAATCTGATGGCAACCGTGATGATCTGCTGCGACAACACACCAGACGATTCTGCCCATGTTGTGAGGTCAAAGGCGGACTTTTTAAAGGCCACTGTGAGCGTAACCTCAGCCAGGCACCATGAAATGGTGGAGTGTATCATGGGGGGGGGGGGGGGTATGAAAGAGGATGTAGTATGTTGCATTGTAGACAATGATACCATTGGAGCAGTTTAGGCCCGTCAAACAATCATCCGATCTTGCCTCATATTTGGTCATCTTGGCCTTTTAGAGCCTTCATTTCATCAATAAGTTCCTCACAGCAACCATTGTTGCCAGCACCTTTAAACAGCTGTGTCTGTACATTGCAGATGATAATCTATTGCTCATTAAGACCACCCAACTTCAAGCATTCCGACAATGCAACCGCATTCGAAGTTATTCAGTTGCCTATAAGGTCTTTGAAAATGCTGTGATGGCATTATTCGTTTTTCTCTAGGGAATCACAATGGCGAAAACGGAAAAAGATAAATTTTCCACTTGCATTACTGGTTTTATACTTTCCGAGTTGCTCAGCAGAAATGCGTGCTACAACAACAATTTATGTTCACTGGCCTTGAAAATTTGATCATTTGCATGTTTAATCATGATGCTTTTGCCTATGAAATTTCATCACAATTAAACAACTTCTTCTTGGTGCTTTAATTTTTTTGAAAAAGAGTATATATATATCAAATGCTTTAATATCATACAGCTAAACTACTGTCAGTGGAAAAGTTGATCAGCAATGATGATCTGCATTACATGTCCTGTTTCTAAATGTTGGCAAGATCTCAAAAATATTATTATCTGACTTACGTTAATCTCCATTTGTATCCAAGATGATGTACCAATAATGTGTGTACTCATATCTTCCAGCTTTAATATTCTACCTTCCCTTCTTGATTGACTAATTGAATATTAAATTTGCACTCTGAAGCTACATAACGGCAAATGGAGATCAATCTGATAATTTTGACTTAAGTGACAATGACATCTAAGCTGACACCACACTCTGCAAACTTCCCCATCATGCCAACATGAAGACTTTCAGCTATGACATTTAATGTGTATCAATTCCTTAATATGAACAGGTCTCCAGAGGCACCAGAATTTGAATCCAGAACACATAAGCAATGCCAGTCACAATCAATCATTTCATGCACATGAATTAATGATACTGAGCTACTGTTATAATTTTTCATAACATACTCACTTTAAGTTAACAAATTTCAAACCTAGAAGTAGTCATTCAGATAATTTCTGTCTTTTAATCCCATTATTCTTATAACTCACTTAAATTCGTAGCAAATGTTTTTAATACCTCTTTCATTTTCAATTTGTCTGTCTTTATTACTTTGTGCAGTGACTAAAGCTCTTTACAAGTCTTCACATGACTTGTGATACTTTTCTTTTCAAATATTAACATATGAACAATATTTTAATTGAATTGGTAGTTTGTTATGCTAATTTCTATAAAATTCAACTCCATGCCTTATGTTTCAATAGATTCACTTTTAAGTTTTGCACAATACATGCAAGCACTTTATTTAACTAAGAAAGACATTATTTTCTTACAATTATCAATTATATACATATGAACTCCTTACTTTGAGCAAATATTCATAAAAAGAGTCTAATCCTGCTCCAACACCACTCATTTGTCCAATCCATTCACCTGACTGAACATCCACAACATTGCCTATGTAATAACGAAACTAAAATATAAAATCATGCTTTTATTGCCTCTCCAAATAAATAGAATAATTTAACAGAGCATGAACAATGATGCATTTTTTAACACAATAATGTGTAACATGTTATGCACTTTGAACACATTACTATTATTTTTTATCTTATAAAAATTTAAAAAACTACAACAAAAATTGGAAATTCAGTTATTTTACATTATTAATTACAAATGAAATTTTATTTAAACAAAGAAAACTTCAAATAAATATATTGGAATAAGCGAA
Organism: Trichonephila clavata; assembly: GCA_019973975.1. Classification (NCBI taxonomy): domain Eukaryota; kingdom Metazoa; phylum Arthropoda; class Arachnida; order Araneae; family Nephilidae; genus Trichonephila; species Trichonephila clavata. The sequence goes on from BMAO01032931.1 coordinate 238,730, forward strand.
AAAAAATTATAGTAAGGTGAGAAGAAATTTACATGCAAAAAACATTGACTTTTCTAGCTCAAATACAACCATTAAATAAAAAGGAAATGCTGATACAACAGCTGATGTCTCAAAGCATACCTAGCAATCCAGTATTCTTAGATCTTAGTTTCCAGAGAGCTTTCACTGCTCGTCTAGCAACACCTTCATAAACAGGATCACCGATAAGTCTGCTAAGCATTCCAAATTCTAGCAACATAGAACCAGCTCCGGCAGTACATGTATGAGTAGATACATCTGCAGGAACTCCATGACGAAGATTTACCTGAAGAAGTTTTACTTATTTTATAACAAGGTTTTAATAAACTATGCATATATACAAAAAAATCAATATATTAATAAGTTTATTAACTAATTTCCTCAATTCAGTCATTAATTTTAAATTAAATGCACAGTGAATTCTTTTCTCTATATATATTCATTTTATGAATCAATTTATTAAAATACAAGATACTGCCACATTTTGTCAATTTAAAAAATAACTAATTATCCTTTTCAAATGAGTAATTAAAAACTCTATGAGCAAAAAGATTTTATAAATATATATGAGAACAGAGAAGTTATAAGTTATAGAAAATATCAATTCTTTCTAGACTAATTTTTTTTTTAAATCTTTATTTTCCACTCATTTTTTAAAGATATATATAGCACCGAATTTTATTTTATGATAAAATTAAGTGATAAGTTATTTAAGCTTAATTGCATATTTCATATGTCACATATATGTATTATGCATATTTCATATATGTATATGTTATCGGCAAAAGTATGAAATGCTGGCATTCTATAGAATGCCTAGGATTGTATAGAATGCCTGATGTTTTTAGGCAAAGTATGAAATATGAGAATTATTACATAGTTTGCCTAGGCATTCTATAGAATACCCAAAGCTATTTAGGCAAAGTATAGAAAAAGGTTAAGATAAGGCTATTATATCAATGAAGCACATTGCTAAAAAATACAAATGTTATTCTGAAGAAATAATGAGAGTGACATTAAAAAAATTATTCAAAATAAATAAAAGGAAATGAAATTGTACGAAACAAAATTTGTCTTTCTTAAGGAAAACATAATTTTCATATAAAAAAAGTAAGAAATTAAAATTAACCTACTTGTGTTGCAACAACATTTTGAATTACACTTCATTACATTTTCACGCAAAAATAATTCTTACTTTGGTACTTTGTTTTACACATACATTTGACAAATCCTTGGCCCAATTGCAACTGACAGGACAGGAATTTCGTGGTCAGGAATATCTTTAATTCTAAGCATGTTCTTAGCACAAAGTTAATTGTGATTTCCCATATACTTATTTTAAAATTCCTTCGACAAAGATTTTACTTTCCTTGATCCTAGCAATATTTCAAAATCTTATATACATATATATATATATACAGCCGGAAAAACTTTTATTCTAGTCAAACTAAGAAATTAAAAAAAGGCCGCAAAACTAGCTACTGAATATGATAAATACTTAACACACAATATCTATGAACAATTAATTGCTTCAAAAAGCTGTTTAAAATCTGAAATGGAGTAAAGCATTCTATCTAGGAGCTTACAGAACTATTGTTAATTAACTTCAATAGCTTTGCCTACAGTTTTCCGAATATTCTTATAGCATGCCTACTACTTTTTACCCTTCCTGTTACAACTGCAACAGCTATAAGTTTTTCTAAGCTAAAAATTATTAAAAATCTTCCTACAGCTTTCATAGGCCAAAATCGGTTTTCAGACTTAACAATACTGTCAATAGAAACAAATGAACTTGGAAAACTAAAATCATCTGCTATGGGTATTATTATAAATGAATTTGCCAGGAAAAAAATTGAGAGAAGCACCTATTAAACAACTGACAATAAGCTAGTTCTTAAGTAATAGGTCCCAACGAATTTTCGGTACGAGGTTCACTCAGGGCTGGTTACGTCAATGTGCAGCACAGGTAAAAACCAATTTTTGTTGAACAAGTTTAAGTATTTTGATACTCCCGAACAAATCGCAAAGTACAATGGACGAATTCAGAGCCTGAGAAACTGGTTAAAAGTCTTGCGCCTTGCCACACAATATTCGAAACGAATTGGACATGTATTTTATACTTTGCCATTTTTCATGAGGCATTCTATAGAATGCCTAGGCAATGTGTGAAATATGAATTATTTCATACATTGCCGGCTAGTTTTAGGCATTCTATAGAATGCCAGATTTTATACTTTGCCAGTAACATATATATATATAATGAAATGAGATAAAATTTTCTATTCCTTGCATTTTAGTGGTCTTCAAACTTTGTTCACTCAAGGACCCTTGGAATTATAAAATGTTTTAGGAAATACCATCCTGCTTTAGAATACATCTTAAATAATATTTAAAGTAGATCAGCTTTAAAGAAAAGTGTACACTTTTATTAAAAATTTTCAACATAAAATTAATGTAACTTACTTATTAATAGTATTAATCTGTGTTCCGAGTTCACCAATACTTGCATTATATTGAATTTGAATTTTTGTTTGAATTTTTAACACAAACTATAGAACTCTAACTTCTATTGAAATTATCTAAAGCTGCATTTTGTATATTCAATTTCATTTGTTTATATATTTTGTTTTTGTTGTCACATACACATTGAGAAAAAAATTTCACAGAAATACATTGCTCTGTAAGGTATAAAAAAAATTTATAGTTGTGTGAGAAATGCTGCAACTTTGGATCATCTGTATAAATACAGGAAGCTACATAAACAGTTCAGGAAGTCAAATTTTGCAACAAGTTTACCACTATTTTCTTCAAAAAAGGATAATTTTTCCACCTTCTTTTCATTTGCTTTGAATTATGTCATAAAATACAAATAAACTTTTCATCTGCAATTGTTTTTAAACTCATGCATGCAAAGAAATAAAAGTTTCAGAAAATAACTTAAAAGAAATGCCGTCTGGCGTGAGTGAAAATTAACGTTGCACTGTTCAGCTACACGAGGGCTTTTGGCAACAGATCAAGTAATTTAGAACAATGGTCAAGTGACGAGGACAACACCTGAGCTGGCAATTCCCCCCCCCCCAACCACCACACCAAAAGGAGGACATTTGAGTTCTCGACAGATTTAACGTGCATCCCTCCCCTATATGGCGGCCGGATATTCAGTGGAACTCGGCTCGAACTCACGACATGCCTGCCATGGTCCAATACCTTGACCTTTAGGGTACCATGGCCCTAATACTCACTAAAACCATTCTTTTTAAAGTTCCTCTGATGGATGTGCAATGCATGTTGGGAAAAATAGCAGAAAATACTCATGGTCACACAAACTCCACAAAAAAAAATGTGAATCTACTTTGCACACATGTTTATAATTTTGTTTTCAAATTTTCATTTTTATTTGTAGAGCCCTGGGATTTGACTATTGGAATACAGTTTTTGAAGACCATTGCTGATGATGATTTAGATTCAAACCAATCTCAAAAAATGCTAATCTACTACACCTCTGCAATATGACTTATTTTAATATGAAACTACCATTATCAACTCATAAATTAGTTCCTTTACTTATTTTTAAATTATTTTGAATTTTGAATTCAGCTTAATAATTTTTCAGTATATAAGTCAGGCAGAGCAACCTATCATCACTAGTCTATCAGATAAATTTATAGATGTCAACAAATTATGAACTGTAAATGCTACAAAATAAAATAAATCAATTCTAATGAGAAACAAAACAGTAACACATACATGCTGATACATTAACACATACATACTCTAGGATAAGGTAGTCCCGTTGAAGTATTTTCAAATGCTGGTAATAGCCGACTTGCTAATTCATGTGCTAAATGTAGTAAATCATTATTATAACCTAAGGGTTTCAAATTTCCAAAAGGTTGCTTTGTGTCATTAATTAGAAGGTGCCCTGATAACAGTGAGCCAAGAATCCTTTTAAAGAAATCATAAGACAATTAATTACTATAAACTTATTTAAGAAATATAAATAAAGAAAAATAATAAAACTTCAATTTCTTTGAAAATTCTTGTTACAACCTACAACTATAAACAAATTTTAATGTACATCTGCATTTAAATAATGCAATCTAACTAATATGTTATATAACTTCAGCATCTCTCTCTCTCTCTTGCACACAAGTGAAGAATAAGATTAATGAACCCAACACACATAATTTCATAAGAAGAATTATTTTGTAGGCACTAAGTAAATAAGGAAATCTAATAAATGAATATGGCTATGAATTATTTGAAAATTTTTTAATCATTTAAAACTTTTTATTAAAGCTCATGAAATTATTGATATGAAGTAAAAAAAATCATCACACATTTTCATTAATTATTCTATTTTAAACTGAACATAAAATTTAATTATACTATATTTTTGAAAATTAAAAAATTTTCAAGAATGAACCCAGTAACACATTTCAAATATATTAGTGCAAATAATGATTAACAATAGTTTTTAAAAATTGAACAAGAAATAGTTTAGCAAGATCACACAATATATCATCAGCTAGCAGTAAAATTCACCCAATTCCCCCTAGTTGAGTTTTTTTTTTTTTTAGTTGAGCAAAATGGTTGTTAAAATTACATTTATAATCAAGATTCTCTAAGAATGACTAATTGAAAAACATTAAATGCAATTAATGCAACAAAACAGCTGTTAAATTATTTGAATCTCGACATTCACATAAATTATTGCTATCACACACACACACATATCCTGTTTTTGCAAATATATATAACACCGTAAGTCACATTCATTTTTAACTACCACTTTTTGATTTCAAAAATTTAACTTTAAAAAAGCCTAAAATATTTACAAACAGTGAAACCTACAATTAACATTTTGCTATAAGAAAACAAAATACAATGGTAAGAAAATAATTAAATGAATGTATTAAATATTTATATTATTTATATTGATATAATTTACAAAGTTTAAAAAATTAAACAGAACTGAGGGTGTGAAAAACTGAATTTTAAATAATTAAATTGACTTTCAAAGTAATTACATGATATGAGAGATGCATTATTGTAATAATAAGCTGTGTTGAAGATGGACTTTAAAATTCTGAATTAGTTAAATGATAAACATGACACTTGAACTGTTAAATCCTTTTCTGGACTTCACATCATGCTACATAAGAACTTAACCTTGAAACAAGTAATCAAAAAAGAAAAGAAATCATCCCGATCAAAGAACCTAATCATTATCTTCTGTCCTTATTTTAACATTCTGTATATCTAATGCAAGAATTATTTATTTTTCTTCACTTAAAATTATCTATCTCCTTATGTAAATTTATAACATAGACAAATTTTAAAGAATAAAAACTTGAAAAAATTAAAAGTATTTGTACTAGAAACATTTTGACCACCCTACCTGTTCTTCGTATCTCAAGTAACATCTTGAGTGCTGCTTGCTTTAATTATAAGTGGTCATTGATCTCAAAATAATATTAGCAATTTTAACAATGCATAGGGAAGGATTACAGCTTCTCTATACTATACAAATAAAACTGATTTTTTTCCCCCGTTTTATTCATCCCCAAACAAAACTAAGAAACTTTTATAAAATAAAATATGCCCCTCCAATTTTTTAATCTTTAAAACTTACGTTCCCCCCCCCCTTTTTTTTAAGCTTAAGAATAAATCCTGCAATTAATTATATAGATTTTAACATTATATACTTAATTGAGAAAAAATATGATACAGAAATTATATATAAAATGCTTCTTTCTTAATATACCGGATATTTTTTTTTTGATAAAATTTTTTGAATCATTATGAGGTTAAAAACAGTAAAAAGAATAAAAAGAAGCCCCGCATTATATAAAAATTAATTCTATATTAAAACAAAACAAAAATTTCTTAAATAAAATTAATACCTAATATTTGCTTCAAAAACTTGAACAGTATTGTCTGTATCAAATGAAACATTATCAATTATTAAAGAAACGGCTCGTTTAAATTCACTCGTATTTCCCATAATCTGCAACAAAGATAAACACATATTTTACAGTCAAATAAAAGCAGTGGTAAAAAAATAGACTATAAAAATAAATAAAATATACTAAATAGAAAAATAATTTTTTCTTTCAAAATATTTTATAACAGACTTACAGCAAGAGTATCCAAAGCATCTATAAGTGTTAAAGAATAATCACCCAGCACATCATTGATATTAATATTGGACCTAATGAAAATAAATTATATCATAAACACTTTTAAATAAATTTAGAAGAGAAAACCTTTTGATTATAATGCCCAAAATAATCAATATCACAAATTATTGTCCAATGTCACAAGAGCATTTATTTCTCTTTTTAACTAGAATACTAATTATAATTTCATGTTTACATTTTACTCCTAAAATTGCAAAACAACATTCAATCATATATTGTACAGTTAAAATAAATGAGTTATTTTTTAAAAAAATCTATCTTCTCATCAAATTACTAAGTTATTTAAAAAAATTCACACACAGTTTTAAGAATTACAAGACATTACAAAGAGAAGATTAAAAGCAATTGATAAGCATCTTAGGATTGAGTTGCACACTTCTCACTACAAAAAAATATGTCATCCCAAGAAAAACTTTGAATTTTTTTCATAATATTTGACCAGTGTAACATTTTTTTAACCAAAGTTAAAAATTTAGCAGTTTGTACATTTAAAAAATTGTTTTACCCTCCGAATATACTTCATGCTCAGTTAAAAATTTGATGTAGCATTAAAAATATGATAGCATTTATTTAGAATTAAAATAATATTTTACATATTTCATAAAAATTTTCAATCCTAAAAATTTAATACCATGAAATTGATACAATATTTATATAAATATTAGAATCCTTTAAAAGACACAAATTATTCAATTTGATCTTAATCATGTTATTTTTTAATCTACAAGTATATAGATACTCCTTAACTTTTATGACCTATTAACATGCAAACATTCTGAGATACAAAAGTAAATTCCAAACAAAAAATTTTATAAACCTTTTTGGAAAAAAAGAATTGTTGAGAGCAAAATTAAAATCCACAAACTATTCACAAAATTACCAACATAATAAAATAGTTTTTAAAATTTCAGCCGTGTTACTTAAAATTTTCTAAAATCTTACTAAATCTTTGTGATGGGTGAGTTACATAATATGCATTCTTCATAAGCATATCATGCAGCCAGGCCAATTATATAACCATTCTCCTATGAACCTCTTCCACAGCCAGAAAAATCGTATGTGATTTTTTAAATGGAGCATTTAATATTTTTTCTGCCATTAGATATAATACTGTATCTGCAATATTGAGATATTTCGAGACTAGGAATGTTGAAATTCAATTCCTTGCAATATTTCTTTAATTCCGGTATCAGATGACTTCATATTTTATTTATCTAGATTACGATCCCAAGTACGCTGCTCTCAATGTATGTCTTTAATGTCTCTATAATTGTCTCAAAGTTCTAAAAACACTTCCTCAATCATCTGACTTAAATCCAATAAAGCATATTTGGAGGGAATTTGAAATTAGAGTAAGACATGACATAAAAGCAAAATGAGAACTAAAAACAGCTATCACAGAAGAATGGAGAACATTGATGCAGAAATTACAAATTGGTGAAATCTAAATCAAGATGTTTAGAAGCTGTTGTGGAAGCTAAAGGATATTCTACTTACAAATTTGGGAGGAGGAATACATAATTAAAACTGCAGCATTTTTTTAAAAGTATAAGAACTTTTGTAACAATTCTTTCAATTAATTTTTAAAATAAAGATCACACTATGTTTTAAAAACTATACTATTCCATTAAGAGAAAGTTGTGGATATTATTAAAAACATTATAAATTCTGATAGATTAATCTTTATTAGTTATAACATATTTTATAGAAAACTGCAATTGTACACTTTTGAGAGCCACTGCATATTCTGTATATTATTTACTAAATTGCACCTCTGTTATTTCAATGATAACCAAATCATATCCCATCTAACATCTTCCACCTTTGGAAACATTTTGGATTCCACCCTTTAATTATTTGATGAATTTTTTGCAAAATGAAAAATGACTTATAATTTTAAAAATATATATCTTTATCAATATGCTTATATTATAAACATTTTAATACCACTAACTATTAGCAATGTATTAACACTTCAACTTACGTATTGCATTATAAGATAAAGATAAATAGTGAAATTATTTCATGAACATCTTTTTTTTCAAACAGAGAACAAAAATTTAAATTTTTCAAGCAGTAAATTTTATTATAATACATATTTAAAATGGTTTAAATCTGTGGCACCTTGTAAAAATAAAAATGTTTGAAATCTGAAAATATAAACTTCATTTACTAGTGATAGAGATAGCTCTCCTAGAACTTTTCAAGATTAAATTATTGGTTAAAACTTCATACTGAAATACTTAATTTTATTTGAATGCAGATTTGATGGAATGGAACACATATTGCACAAAAATACATTGCAACAAGAGATCAAAATTAATCTTAACAAAAAGGATTTTTTAATTAAGAAACAGAAATTGTACCATGTTTACTTACGGGTTGTCATAATCTGGTCCTCTCCCACAGCAAAATATAGGGTTTAATTCATCTTTAGGAAATGCATATGTTAAATAGCTATCATATCCAAACTGAAACATTTTACGTGCTTCTTCTTTCATTCTTAAACGCATATTTTCAGTAAAACTTCCATACTTACGACTATATCCACCAGGAGTTTGTAAAAATATACTGTAATTATCATTAATTTTATCAAGTAAAGATCCTGATTTAAGATTCACATTTTTATCTAGGCTGCATGAAAAGCTGGTTAGATGAACTTGATAAGGAAGTACGCATAAGAAAGCAAGGATCCAAAACGAAGTGTGAATTTTCATGATCAACCATCATTCCGATTTCCAGCTTATGAGCTAAAAAAAATTACAGTACACTTTCATTAAACACATAAATAATGCTTCGTAATAATAGAGAAAAGAATCGCTTAACATTTTCTTGTTAAAATATATTGAATTCGTAAAATTCCTCCCACCCCTATCAAAATTTTAGCTATTCAGTACAATACATAAATACAGAAAAAGTAATTAAACCATGGTTCTCAAACATATCTGCATGTATACAAAATTTTAAAATATTCATTTGAATTTTTTTAAATATTTTACGCATAAGATGTTTCAAAAGTATTCCCTAAAAATAGATAATGTATTTAATTATATTTAAAACTTACAGACTTAAAAATTTACGTTTCAATACGAAGCTAGCCATAAACGTCAACACAACAAAAATATTATGCTGATCCAACAACAAAAGTAAAATATCACTTTAACAACACTGTTTTTCCCCTTCACTTCATATCAAAAGTCAATGAACTTAAAAAAGACTAAATTGTGTAGGACTGGCGTGAAATATCTCTAATGAAAACAGAAATATTAAAAATAATGAAATTATTTTCAATATTTACCATATATACTTTTGAAACTATTTTTAACTAAATACTATATAAATGACAACTAGTGTGAACTGTTAACTACGATATCTTTGGTAATCTTAAAAAATCTCTTCTTTTATTCTTTAAAAAATAAAATTTCGGCTTAAAAACTTATCAATTTTTTTATTTTTAGTCAAATTTTACTGAATTTAGTTCTTTAAGAAAATTAATAAAATGATGGATCTCTCCACAAATTTAAATTTAGCAACTATCTAGGCAACATCCTGGCAGTGCCATCTGTGTACAGCATTTTCTATGGTCCCAATGTTTATTAGTGATTCCATTTAAATACAAGTAATTTGTGTGAATTATATTGCAGTTTTATATTGAAAATCATCAAATAACAGTTTTAAACAACTGTTGCTGAAATATTTATTCTCTTGTTATGTGTCGATTACCTGTTTTCAAATTTTACTTGTATGGCGGTTAGTGTTGCTTAGCTTGTTTACATCAACCATGTAATGCTCGTCCGCGGCAGAAATCGGATATTTTGTCAATACTTTTGTGTTGTGAATTTATTAATTTTTTTATAAAAATTGTTTCCATATTTATATATATTACTACTAATTCTGTACAAAAAAGTTAAGCAGATGATTTTAGTGTTTGTGTGTTACTAATCGGGTGTTAATTCTACACAATTACGAGTGTTTGTTTGAAAGGTGATTCATTTATTTCTATTTATGAGAAAAAGTGTGTTGTGTGAAGTGTATTTGTTGTAAAATGAAAAGACAACAAGATAGAGATTCTCCTGGTAAAAGTAAACGTTCCCATTCATCTGTATCACGTTATGATGACAGCCCAAGAGATAGATCGTCTCCTGATCGCAGAGAACGTCGTGGTGCAAATAAATCGCCAAATGATCAGCGCAGGGGACGAACTAGGGATTCGTCTAATGAAAGAGGTATGCCTATTAGCAGATCTGGTAGTGTTATGGGTCGAGAATCATATGAGGATTACTCACGCAATGTGAAATCTGAACGGGGACCACCATCTTTTACAAAGGTTTTGTGTGTGTCAAATTTAAATCATAAAGTTAATGATGCAACCATTCGTGATGCATTAATGCGTGAATTCAATAGATATGGTGATGTGAATATTAAAATCTTTTACAATAATAATGATCGTGTAGCTTATGTATATTTTAGAACATTTGAAGATGCTCGTGATGCACGACATGCAAAATTAAGGCTTGTTCTATTTGATAAACCTGTGCAAATTGAACCTGTGTTTGATAGAGGTGCTTCAGGCAGGAGAAACAGAAGTATTAGTCCTGAGTATAGTAGTGTAAGAGGTGTTTCTCCTGCACATTCTTCCACCAGTAATAATAGTATGAGTAGACATACAATGGGTGGTGGGAGACAAAATACCATTGAAAGAAATCTTCCTTATTCTCATCAACGTGATGGTATGAGAAGGGATAACATGCATAATGATTTTCATCATCCTATTCATCGGAGAGATGATTCAAAAAAAGAGAAATTTCCAAATTATTTACATCATGTGCCACCTGAAGAAGATGATAAAGCAACGAGAACATTATTTGTTGGTAATCTTGAAGTTACTATATCTGAGGCAGAACTTCGTAGAATATTTGAAAGATATGGTGTTGTTGAAGATATTGATGTGAAACGTCCTGCACCAGGTCTTGGAAATGCTTATGCATTTATTAAATTTTTAAACTTGGATATGGCTCACAGGGGAAAAGTAGAAATGTCTGGCCAATACATTGGAAAATTTCAATGTAAAATTGGATATGGTAAAGCTACACCCACCACTAGAATTTGGGTTGGTGGCCTAGGACCATGGACTTCACTATCACATTTAGAAAGAGAGTTTGATCGATTTGGTGCCATCAGAAAAATTGATTTTGTTAAAGGTGAAAACCATGCTTATATTCAGTATGACAGTATTGATGCTGCTCAAGCAGCCTGTCAAGAAATGCGTGGCTTTCCTTTAGGAGGTCAAGATAAGAGATTACGTGTTGATTTTGCTGATCCTGGCCCCTATAGTTATTATCAGTCGCCATCCCGTGCTGGTTTTAGAGAGGAGGAGGGTTATGCACCACCTCCTCCTTCTAAACGACCAAATTTTAGGAATGAAGTACCACCACCATCTGATGATTATTATGGAGGCATGGATAACAATTGGTCAAGAAACGCCATGTTTGAAAATCAACCGTATGATCCAATGTATGATAGGTCACCAAAGTTCCAAGGTAGGGAACCATGGGGCCCTCCTGAGGATGAAGAGCGCCACGACTACAGAGGGTGGAATCGAAACAACCAAGGATGGTGGGATGACCATCCACGTGGTGGTAGGAATGATAATTCAGATCGTCGCAAGCGCAATCGGACTCCAGACATGGATGAGTCTGGTCGTCTAGGTCATGATATGTATTACAAAAGACCTCGTTCTCGAAGCCCCGATAGAAATGATTTTGATCGATCAACTTTAAATAAAGATGCTCTCTCTCCCCGACGCAATAGAAGTAATGGTGGAATCAACCGACGAATGTCCAGGGAAAGTCATTTTGCTTCAGAAGGAAGGGGTGATTTTCGTAAAGATTATGATTATGATTCTGGACGAATTGAAAGAAATCGACGCCAAGATTTTGACAAAAAACGACCGCTGCATGATAATCTTATGAAAGATGGTGTCACAATTGCAGATAGTGTAGATAATTTACAGGATTTGGCAAAATGCTGCCCAATGGCCTGGCATGGTGGATTGGTGCTGAAAAATAGTGCTTTTCCTTCCAGAATGTATGTTTGTAGTGGTGATCCTTCATTAGTGGATTACATGATGAAAGATCATGGTTCTGAAGCTCCAATGTTAAGGATTACTCAGAGATTACGGTTAGACCCTCCTAAACTAGATGATGTGTCTAGAAGGATATCTTCTGCAGGTTCATATGGGCATTGCCTTTTATTAACATTTCCTGGTCCCATTCAACCTGGAGATGATCAAAATACATCTGTACAACAGCGACCGCTCAGAAACCTTGTATCGTACCTAAAACAAAAAGAAGCAGCTGGTGTGATATCATTGCCATGTAATACTAAAAAGGATGGGAAGGACCCAAATGGTGTCATGTATGCTTTCCCACCTTGTTCATTTGCATTAGATTTATTAAGACGTGTTGCTCCTAACTTAACTTCTGACTCCTCAAAAGAGGATCATCTGGTAGTGGTGGTAGTTAAGGGATCATCATAATTCAAGCATATGTTCATATTTTAGCCGTGCGTTAAAAGACAATTGTGTTTGAATCAGTTATTAAGTGATCTGCCTACAAATCTTTCGAATTGAGTGCTTAGGTATTCATATGGAAAAGCATTCAGTGCCACACATGTGAGGGATTATTTTATAAATTTCTATTTAAATTTCATTGTACTAATACCTGCCACTTACTCATGAGAGATGTGTCTGATATACTGCTGTGGAACAACAAATGGAAGTTTTTTTTTTTAATCACTTCTTTAGATTATAAAAAATCATGTTTCTATCTGAAAAATAATGCTGCCCATCCATTTGTTCTTGGTTGTTTTCATATTTTGCATTTTTGACTGCTAGTGTTATGATAAAGACGTGTACATTGAATTGTAACAGCTACAAACATTTACTTTGGAGAAATTGCCTAGAATTTATCTATTGTGTCTTTCACATCTTAATTGAAATACTTAATTACGTATGGATTCAAAATTTAATTTGAAAATGTATAAAAGTATTGTTTTTACTTCAGTGTACAGGAAGAAAATTGTATAAAATTTTACATTTCTGGAGCATGGAGGTTATGTATATAAGACTACATAAAAACAAATGTCTTATATTTAAAAAATGTTGCATTAACAGTTTCGTTATAAAAAAGACACAGACTTATTTACATCTAATCAATTGAAAGTGATTTGTACATAAATGCTGAACACAATTTTATTGAAATGTTGGCAATCTTATAATGTTTGCTTTCAAAAATGATTTTATTTATTATGTTTTATTGTCTGTGTATGTTTGTAGAATTGGACTAATTATTAGATGAATTTTCACAGAATACTTTGTTTCTTTTTATAAAATTATGACAGTCACAGTCCATCAATCATATTACATTCAAAAGTAATTCTTTTTTAAAAAAATCAATCATTGTTAGATTGTACATTTGTTACATGTTTTGAAATTTAGAATTTGACAATCGGATTAACAGCAATAACATTGCTTATGTGCCTACATGATTATAAGAAAATGTTTTAAATCACTTAAAACTCATCACTGTAATAAACTTTTAATTTTTGTTGTATGAGTATGATGTAAATATCCTGTAAGGAAAGAAATATATTTTTATTCTAAATACTTTGAATTAATAGTTAAGGTATAGTAATCTTTTAATTTTAAAATATCAAAACTGTTTTGGAAATGCCTTGAAACTTTATCATTTAATCCTAAATTTAGTTTACAATTCAGCAGATAATTGTTGCTTTCAAATAAAATTCATTTGAAATGAAAGATTACTTCAATTGTAACTTTTATTTAACTGTTTTAATGATTATATAAAAACTGGTTTGTAATTATGCTTTATGTAATTCTCAAGGAGTAATGAAACAACTAAAATTTTGTTATAATTAAATGCTAAAAGCAAGCCTAACATTTTTATAAAATTCAAAGTATTTGTTACTTTACTAATTTAAAGAAATTTTTTTATTCATTTCATTCATGTGCAAATTTTATTTGATCTAAATTTATAATAAAATTAATTCTTTCCTAATTTTCTTGTATATTTATTTGATATGTAATGCTATGAGTGTAAATTTCCGTTTTGAGTATTTATTAGAAATGTATTTAACTTTTGCTCAAAGATACTTTACTGTGATGTGCTTGAAATAGAGAGTAAGATCCATTTTTCTTAAAAGTTTTGCTTGCAAATGAAGTAAATAATTCATTTTATAATTTGAATTTTTGTATCACGTTGAATATATTATAATCACGCAAATTATTTATATAATTTTAGTGTATCATGCATGGGAAAAATAATAATGTAGATTAAATATTTTATTAGGTTTTGTAATAATTTTTACAGATAATTTGGTATAATATCTGAACTGTTTCAACTTTTAATTTGTGTAAACCAAAAGTATTTGTGTAGTTATATTGTCTTTTTTCACTTATGTAATTTTTATTCAGATATAAATAAGTTTAGAAATATTTCCAGTCAATGTATTCTGTTTTTTTATCATAAGTACCTTATGCATGTAATGTTTCTTTGAATGAGTCACAAAATTTAATTTTATAACATGGAGAATTTCTGTATTTCTTTTTTAAGTTATAAATGATTAATTTTTGTCAATGGTTACTCTATATTTCTATGAAATAAGATAGACTTTTGAGTACCTATTCAATTTTTATTTCAAAATAAAGGTGTAGTGCATTTTATGATAGTAAATCAAGTTTTTAGTTTATTTTATATCTAAATTTTAAAAGCTATGCAGAAACTAAGGATATCATTTTGTTTTGCACATAACAAAATTATGGGGGAAGAGACATGCATGTGAAAGAACTTATTGAATAAAGCATAATGTTAATACAATAAAGGCTTGTAGAACTTGTTTATCTAGGAAAACATTAAAATAAACACTGTGAAAATCTAGGAATTTCATGTCTTCAATAAATGTGTGTGAAACAATGATTCTTTTCTATTAAAACTTCTTACCACTTCGTTTTTTTTTCTTTTTCACTTGGCACATTTTCTTTGGACTTAAGTAACTGTAAACGGTTTGCTTCTTTTTAAAGGATAATGTCTTTGTTAACTTTCAAATTGAAGGGGGGGGGGAGTATAGGAAAAATTTATCTTATTGAGTGAAAAAAGCATTGTAAAAAGAAATCAGTAAAAATTAACTTATGCCATATTCTCATAAACTTAGCTTCAAAATTGCATAGTATGTCTTTTATAAAAAAAAGTATCCAAATTATTACATATGTGCTTGATTCATTAATTTTTTTTAAAAATCTGTGTATGGTGCTAATTAAATTAGCTTATTATATATATATATATTTCTGTCCAATTCTTTTCTGTAATCAATTGCTCAAAAGAGATTGACTTCTGCAATGTAAATAAAAACTGAGATAAATTGTTGAGGAAAAAGAAACTATATAATACCACTTGGAAAGAAAATGGTGCTATCCTGATTATATATATATTTCTTTATAATTTGCAATTTTTAAAACCAAAACAAGCTGTCATTTTAATTTTTATTGTTAGATGAATTTACTTATGTTTTAATTTTAAAGCTCCAGAATTTTAAGCCAAAAACACTGAATTTTACATGTATTCATTGATTTGAGTTGCATTGATTTTGTAAAATATTAAGTAGGCATGCAGTTTAGACTTTTTATGGAATTTGTTTACATTCTTTTAAAACTTTGATTTATTGTTAAAAATATATTGCATGTTTATTTGGCAAAATTTCTTTTTGTAGATTTTGACCCTCTAATGTAATTGGTGTATTTATTTCCATCTGTTTTTCACATCTTTTTATTTTAAGCAATTTAAAAATTTTATGCACTTAATTTTAAAAAATTTCATTTGCTGTGATGTAAAATAATTTTTTTCAGTTAATTTTTAGAATTTTTTTAAAAAGATTAATCATTTAAATGAGATTAGTTTAAGAATTCAAATTTTTATAAATTAATTGTGAAGTATAATATTTTGTAAATTAATATATATGGATCGAGCTCTTTCTAGATTTACGTTCATATATTTTCAAAATACTAAACAAAAGGGGGGGGGGGTGTATGTGTTAGAATTAAAGATAAATCATTTGTTTATTTAAATAGGATAAAATCTTAGAAAATTCAAAAAAAAAATTGTTTTTAATAGGATATAAGGCTTAAATATAATTCCTTATTACTAACAAAAATTTACACTGTTCTTTACAAGTTGTTTTGGGAGTATCATATTACAACCAATAAATGATTCATGTTTGCTCATTGAGAATAAGTAGTATTATGTTGAAAAAAATTGTACATTCCACAAAAAAACATCTCTGGATGGTATTCTTTTAAGATGCGTTAATTGGAAATTGTTGCTTAAAACTAAAACATATAGTATAGAATTATCTTCAAAGGATATGCATGCAGAATAGGTAGGACAGATGGACAAGAAAGTACTTCGTATGAATTCTAATACTGTGTAAATCAGTTAAAGGTAGATAATTATAGATTCATTTGATTCAAAGTTACATGCAAATTAGGGATATGCTATTAGGATAGACTCACATGATCACTAAGAATAAAATAATTTTAAGGGGACATCCCTGTATTGTTTTTTTAATTTTTATGTTCATATATTGAAGATTGAATTTTAGCTTATAAGCTGTCATATCATTGTTTATATTGGATTATGCTCAACATAATCCAATATAAATAAAGAATAAATGTTAAAATATATAAATTTAATTCTAAAAATAAAATTTTGGAAATAATTTTCTAAATTTTGCAGTTGAATGTGATTAGTTATTTTACTGTTCCTGCACCATAGTTTTTAATTAGTAGAATCATTGAATCCAGATCTGTGAAGAATTAATTAAATTTGTTGATTTAATATCAGGATTTCCAAAATATATAAATGTTTAATAATTTGCTTTTTTTTTTTTTTTCAAATAAAAATTATAGTGTTTTTACTCTTTTTCCAGATCAATAAAAATTATCGTAATATTTAATTAATTTCAAAATAAAATTATTTTAGATTATCATTACAGAAAAATTTTGTATATGATTTCACCAAGTGTTTAGCTCTTTCATTTTGAATTGCGTAATGTTCACTAACCCCTTAAATATTGATACAATATGGCATCTTTAAATATTTCTTTAATTTTTAAAGATTTTTTTAAGGACATATTTGTGCTATGTATGTTCAATTTGATTGTAAAATTGTTATGAGATGATTATTGATAAATACCCCATTGAAAAATCTATATAAAAAATAATCACTGTTTTTGAAGTGTCATACTACTTGATAGTTAAGGTGCTATTATATATTCTATTAATTCACATTATTTCAGTACCATCAAGTATTCCTATAAAAATTAGAAGGCAAAAAATATTTTTTTCTGAGAAAAATTTTATATTTCTCTTTTTGTTGCATCAATATTTTGAAATCTTAGTTCTCAATTCCCAACTAAATTATTTTCATATTATATACATACATGTAAAATGTAATGCATTGTAATAATACAGAAACAATTTTCTCTAAAGCAATGTTTTCAGTTTTCGCTTGAAAAAATTGTGTGTTTATGTATTGCTATAGGGGGGGGGGGGGTATTTGAGAAGATTTTGAATGTAATTTTTATAGCTTGAGAGATACTTTGCATTTTAGAAATAGTTACATTAAGGAAATGATAGTAGCTGTAAAAGTTCTTTTATTCAAAATTATGTTGAAATTGTATTTACATTTGGAAAAAACTTGTTTATTATTCAGTTTTGTCGTTTATAAAAACGCATTTAGGGCAAAAGTTTTTTTTTTCTTTTAATCAAAGTATATTTGATTTCTTAAATACACATTCATGCATATTTTTAAAAATTTTTGTTTTTATAGAAAATTATTAAGCTAATAGCATGTTACTCCCATTTTAATTTTCTTTATATTTTCAAGCAGGTTAAATAAAATAATTTATATTGATAATCATATGTATATTGTGTTTCCCCGTATTGTAGTTGAAATATATAATATCAAAAAATAAATTACTGTATATTGATTCTATTATAAAGAATTTAATGTCATATTATTTCCTGCTATATTTAAAGTTAACACTATTATATGATAAAAAGATTATTCCATTCCAAAATAATTCATTCAGTCTGTTAAATAATGAATCTTGATTATTTGTTAAGTTTTATTTATTAATAAAATATTTTATAGTAAAAGTGTTGTTTTTATAAATTTTTAATTTAAATTGTATAATTGAATCACATACTTAAAGAGAGTATACTAAAATTGCTTCAAAAATAAGTAACCCTTTTTTTATACATGTAAACAATTATTTTAAAAAGAAAGACAGGAGTATCTCCTTCATAGTATGCTATTAATTCTAAAATGTTTAGCATTGGTATATTTCTTGTAAATGTGGAATGAACATTTATAAACTAAACATTCATTTTATTTACTTTTTATTAAAATTTTCAAAAAAAATTTCCCTTTTAAAAAATTGTATTTTATTTTTTCTGCAGATAACTTATTTATTTGTTTTATGTTCAAATTTATTTGTTGTTCTTATAGAGATGATTAAATTTGTTTCAAAGAGAAAGTATTTTTAAATTCATTTAGAATAATTATCACTTGATTTTATAACAAACTTCTTTTTAAGCATACAATTAAAACAAATCGGAAGTAATTTCATTAAAATTTGTTAAAACATCATTTAAAATTGAAATTTTTCTTCTCTAAAGGACTATCTGTTTCCTTATAAAAATCCAGTCTATTATATACATGAATTTTTATTTCATCATTATTTTGCAATTCATTTGTTATATATGTATTGTAAACTTCAACATCAGTGTTATAATTTTTATAAATTAATAGCATATTAACTTAAAGTAAAACTATTCCCAATAATTAATTTAAAATTAAAAGTCTGATCAGACTACATAGAGAGGTTAGTGTGTTATATTGTTACCAAAAGGTTTTCTCAGTGTTTAGAATATATGACACAGGAAATAATTGATTTTAAAAAATAAGAATTATGCATAAAAGAATTATTTCAGTTTTCTTTCTCAAAAAAGAAAAACATTTCATCTGCCTAATGAACATTTACTCCGTATTTAAATATTCAGATGTGAACCAAATAGTGTTTAAATCTAAATTCTGTGACTAAATGATTTTAGGATTCATTGTGATTTGTTATAGAAAAATCAATTTAAATTTTGCTATTAATAATTTGTGAAGTTATGCAATATTTATTGTCAAGGTAAATTTCTAATTTAATTTTTTAGGGAACCATTTAAAAAAAGATTAATATTCTATATTGATATGTTTATATATAGTTAAAGTATCATTTTAGTATAAAAAGTTTACTAGTTTAAAGATTATGTACAACTATATTTAAAGTCGTAAACTTAATTTTCAAAAATTTAAGGCCAAAATTTTGTTTTTCATTTATATATCCTTTAAAAAATACAAATCATGATTTTTAAAAAAGTCTTAACTGTTTGAAATTATATGTGAATGAAATATCCCGGGTAATTTCTCTTATTTTAATCCTCATGTTGCTTCATAGTGCAATGTTAATAAGCAATCTGTCTGTTCAAAAAACTTTCACCTAACTAATAAACATTTTTTGGCTTTTAAAAATTTCTGTTTATATTAATATATTAAAAATGTATTGGTTTAGTAAAGGGAATAAAGTGTATAGTTTATTGTGTAGCTATATAATATTTATTTTGTTCCTAAAATAAATTTTTAACTTAGTGTTTTTTAAATATATTTTTAATTAAATTATTTGTCATAATTTCAGAGGTTTCTACAAGATTATTGCTTGGATACCAAAATCACATCATGTTTAGATTAGTATTTTAAATCATTTTATAATAATTATAATATAATTACATAAGTTCATTCAAAATAATTTTTTTAAACTGGTTTGCTTTTGTATTCGAAGGTAATACTTAATTTTGTTTGGTTACTATGTGTTACTGTAAGAGTTATTTGTTAAATGGAGAAAAGATGCTTTTCCATGATTTACTTTTATTAGATATAAAAGTTCTCTCCTTAATAAACTATTCATTTCTAGTGGGGAAACATTTTTTAATTCTTGAATTAACCATAATATATAATTATGTTTTTAATAATTGCTTTAAATTAAATATATTTTAACTGTTTATTGATAATATAATGATTTGCTACTTTAAAAATGAAATACTTAGAATAAATTTCAAAGAAACTGCTATATTACATTGCATATTGGAAAATACATATAAATTGTATTTAAAATTAATTTTGAGGCTTAATCTCTCAAATGATTTGTAAATCTTTTAGTACTTTTCCTTCACTTCACCTTTTTATCACTGTTCCCTTCAAATAGAGATTTTAATGGTGAAAATATTTTTAGAATCCAGTACAATTTATGACAATTGGAAACAGGAGCAATGACAGGATACTTAAGTTTTATTTGAGTATTGAAAATGCTACTACATTTTTGTGAAGCATTCATAAGCTGTACTCTCTTTTTCAATCCCTCAAGAACAGTGCAACATTTCCTATTTTCCCACCTCTTCTGTCATTTTTTTAATAATATATATTTCTGTGGGACAATCTCCTATTTTTTATGTTTCCTATTCGTTTGATTTGTAAAACAATTTAACTTCTTAAAAATTGCAGAATTGTTCGAAAGTTAGTCAGGATTTTGTGACTCAGGCTGTACTACACATAATACTTTTGGTATTTATTTTGATTTGTCTCAAACAATTACTAAAATAGTTTTTGTGTAAAAAATTTTGTGCAAGCATACATATTTTTACTTTTTTTTTTGTGAAAATTTCCAACTAAAAAAAATAATAAGCTTACTTAGGAAACAGCCTAAAATTATATTAAAATGATTTTAACAACTATCCTGCTTTTAAAGATTCTTAAATATTTTGGTAAAAGTTACTTTCATTCGAATGAAAATGTTTTTTTAATGAAAATATGGGCTCAAGTTAGTATTTATTTCTTGCAAAATTGTATTTTTAAAATCTTTTTGTATGTTTAAGATACATTTCTTACAATTAATATTTTTGATACATTTTCTTAAAAATGATTTGATTTATGTTGTCAAAATTTATTTAGTTTTTCAAAGATTAAGGGAATTGTCTTAAATAATTCCTCAATTTATATGTATTACATATTTCCTATTCAGACACAATTTCTAAATTGTGCAATTTTTTTTTTTTTTAACAAAAATATGTTAGCTTTATGAAAATTTTGCTTTTGCAAATATTGTCAACCCAGTTTTAGTATAATTATGAAACCGGTCCAGTTATCTGAGTATGTAACTTTGTTATTTCTAAATGTGTTTGTATTTCCTTTATCATATGTAATAATTAATACTTATTTTTCAATAATAAATTCAGAATTTTTTTTTGAATTTATGTATACTTTATACATGTCTGACATTTTTTAAAAATTAAATTTGATGTCAGAATTTTTAATTGGATAATCATAGTACTTGTTAATTATATTTTATGCAAATGAGGGGAAGAATTTTGTGTGTAAGATTATCACTGATTACGATAATTACATTGTGTAAAAGATACAGTAGTTCTGATTAATCTACATTGTTATTTAAAACTCAAATTTATTTTTTCTTTTGAATTCTGAAATCTTTTAGT
Source organism: Trichonephila clavata (assembly GCA_019973975.1). Lineage (NCBI taxonomy): Eukaryota > Metazoa > Arthropoda > Arachnida > Araneae > Nephilidae > Trichonephila > Trichonephila clavata. The sequence continues at coordinate 260,621 of BMAO01032931.1, forward strand.
TTTGTAATATTTATTTTAATTAAATTGGTTTACCATCATATTTGTATACATTGGATTGATCTTGAATGTTTTAAGCATGTTAACATATATACATAACTTATAATTTTATTTAAATGTAAATTTCTAATTATTTTTGTTTTCGCCATCTAACTATGTATTGATGTCCCTGTTGCCACCTTCACTTCTGTATGGCACTGATCATTAGTAAAGTGTTACATTAATATCTGAGTTTTTGTGGTTGCTTCTTTTCTTTCATACTTTATGAAATTTGTGTTGAATAAAGAAAAATTACTTATTTTTTCAATATGAAATCACATGTTGGCAAACAAAACTTTTAATTTTTTTAATATACTTTAAAACATACTATTGCGCTTTCTTTCTTACATCGAGGATTAGATATAGTTAATTCATACAACTTCTGAATTTTATAAAATTATAGAATAAATTTGTTCAAGTATTTGAATAGTTTATGTACAAAATTTCAGAACTTGTTTTTTTTTTATTTTGATAAAGCTGTGTTTTTATAACAAAAATTTACTTATACTTTGAAATATAACTAATCTAATTTAGAGTTTAATGTGTTTATTTTTTTATATAATAAAAAATAATGTTGCATTTGAGATTTTTATTCTATGTGCAATTAGAATGGTACAAAAACAACATATCGTATAATGTATTTATTTTGTGAATTTAAAAAACCAAAATGATTTTATTACAAGTTAACTTGACTGTTTTCTGTTTTAATGATTACATTGTGGTAAATCTAAGTAAAAAAAATAAAGGAATAGGGATGTTTTTTTAAAATTAATTTTAATTTATTCTAATTTTTACACACAAAAGCAGTCTTTTTTCCTGTTATGGAAGAATTTGTTATCTTATTAAATGTAAAATTATATTAGAAGACATACAAATTTTAGAAATATATATGATATGATTTATATCACCATGTATAGGCTTTAATAGTTGTATGAATAATCAAAACTTTTATCTCATTTAATAAAATTGACAAATTATGTTTATTGTTGGAAAAATTTAAAGGGGTATTAGAGTATCTGTGGATAATCAGGGACGTCTTAAGGCATGGGCCCAGGGCCTCGTTTCGTTCTCGACTTTGTTTTAATAAGATCATGATTCGCATAATTTTAATGGTCAAATATTATTCCCGTACATATTCTCCGAAAAACAGGGAATTTCATACTGCATGTCAATTGGCAAAAGGGGTAATACTGTATTAATATGGGATGACCGTTGTCCATGTCTAGGCCTAGGTCTAATACCATAAACAATCATTGAGTCGAAATGCGGCCATCGGTTGAACTAGTGTGTGCCTAGGTTTTTGAGATTATGAGTCGTGTACATTTATTTGTATAAAATCACCATTTGAATGAGTATTTAACAATGCATGTTATATACTGTCTGCCTTTAAAGATTTCAAGTAGGACCTAGTTTTGCATAACGGCCCAGGGCCTCAAAGAGTTAACGACATCCCTGTGGATAATAATTGATATTATTTGCTATTGAGTGTAACTGCATTTTTTCTATGTTAACTTGAATTAATGTATTTTTCTTCATCTAAGTATAAAGCATTCTGTTTTAAATTAATCATTCTGCATGCTTTTAAATTCAACTACCATTTAGTAAAGTTTTATTTAGAACCATTTGGTGGAAAAAATATTTTTAAAATATATTATAAATGTGGAGAGAAATTTGATTTTAATTATTTTGGAATTGTTCCATCAATATTTTGGAATATTTTAAAAAGATTTTTTTTTTAATTGGGCGAAAAAAAAGATAATGATACAATTTTTCATTACTAAAAGTAATGACCCCCCCCCCCCTTTTGAAGTTAATATTTGACAATGTTGGCATCACATCATATAATACAGGCTGATCTAGATTAAGCAGAAATATACACTTATGGGGCAAAGAGGAAGGGGTGCCACAGCAACCTTTCCTGGCTTTATTATTATTTTCTTTTTCAATTATTTTATTTCATAATATTTGGGAGTAAATCTAACATTATCCTATACATTTGACACAAAATCATTTTATTATAATTATTTCTAAAATAGAAAAAGTCCAATCCATTGATACAAATGCCGCTGCAGGTAGTGATTTCCAGTGACGTTTTCTTGGTATCTAGGAGTTTGAGAGCATTCATGAAATGGTCAAGAGATTCAATCTTGAAAGAAGTGAAAAGAACATATATACCGTATATTACAACGTGCTTAAGGCTGAACAAAAGGAGGGCTGCAATTTTAAATCATTACTATTTATTTAGCTTCCTGTATGCAGAGTGGTTATAATTTTACAAAAATAAGTGAGTAGTCCGCCATTAACTTTGCCATTTTGACCATACACAAGATTCGATCAAGGAATTTCAACCAAAATATTTCGTTTCTTTTTAGTTCTGTATATATGAGTCAGATCAAAACAAAATGAATAGCCATTCCTTTATGACGTTAAAACTTATTTATGATTTTTTTTCTATAAATTATTTAGCATTTCCTAAAAATTTAAAATATATAAATATTTTGACCAAGTTTAAAATAAAATGAAGGAAAGTCTCATTATATTTGCTCCTTTCACTAAAAGCGGGCAATCAAAATAATTTAACTAAATTTTTTTTACAGGTTTTCTCTTTTTCTGAATAACATTAAATAATTTTTTACTATGCATATATAATTCCGGAAAATTCGGATTTTGTTCGCTTCTGTGTGATGAAACGGTATTGTGGTCAGAAAAGTTCTTTGTATAGGCCAAGAGAAATAACTTAAAATAACATTAATTCAATAAGAGTGATCTTGGTGATAAGTTTGATCGTTAATAAAAACAGGTGCACATAAACCCTGAAGATTCTACGATATTTATTCACTGAAGAAGGTTCCCCAGCCAATATAATAATGATTCAGTTATGTAACATTGGAGTCAGATTGATAGCGACTGCGCGCCTCGTTGACTTATTGTGACATCGGATTTGCAATGTGCTGTATGAACTTTGAATCTATACTATTGTGGATTTTAAGTGTGACATTTGTTCCCTGTTAAGTAAAACAGTTGTAATTCCTGGAAAGTTGCAGAATAAATTATGATTTACTCCAAAAGAATCTGCCTGATAATTTCGTGAATTTCTCCTGCACTTTTGAAAGACGATTTCTGCCACTTAACATTTGGTGTCACGAGTGATTCCGGAGTAATTTCTTGTGATTAATGACCCTGATCATTGAAAAAGAAAGAACTATGGAGGAGCATTTTACAGCATTGACGTAGATTGTTAAAGAAATTAAAGCTGTACAGGGAGCAATTAAATAAGGGGGGGGGGAAGTATGGACAAGGCGAATGAAGCAAGAGAATAACATCAGTTCAAGAATAAATCATGAAACATTCTTCTAATAAACATGAAAATAAAGGGAAAATAGAAGAAGCAAAAGAAATTCAAGGAAAAATAGAAAAGTTTTAAAAAATGATGTAGAAAATAAATCTCAGGACCGAGAAACTGGGATTTCTTCAAACACGCTCGGTTATTGTTTCTTAAACGGCAGAAGCCGGTAAATTTCGTCCGGTGACCGAACTCTCTCCCCTCTCTTTGAAGAGCAGACTTCCTAATATATTCAAGACACAACTTAATATCACTTCCCAAACTAATGTGTCTTACAGAAGTTCGGCACAATTTCCTGGCCAACTATTTCATCGATGCTAATAAAGATGAGATGTTACAGGTAAATGGATTTAGTGTGTGTGTGTGTGTGTGTGTGGTGTGTGTGTGTGTGTGTGTGTGTGTGTGTGTGGAAAGCTGTTCTTAGCCCTGTTTCAAATATGTGAAACCATGACCGTTTTTAACCTCCCCGGTACCATAGAAACTTCAAATTGTTACTCCTCCCCATACTGTTTCCAGAGCACTTCCTTATTTAGTTCTTACCTTGCCAGTTTTCCGTTCGGGTGGAAATTTCCCTTAACACTATCTTACTCTTTTCCTTTTCCTTGCTTTTGTTCATTGGAGATTCTTTCCACCACCTATGGAGCTACCCTGTCCCGGACTGGCAGCCGTAAGGAAAGGAGATAGGGGCATGTTTGGCCACTCTTGTTCATTTATTACCTTACGGCATCACAGACCTTCCACCCACCAATTTGTAAATTAATAAAATCGTTTGCAATTGCTGATTAGAGTATACATTTGAAGTGCCGCATATCCGGAGGACAGAACCCACGATCTATGGATTCGTAAGCACCTTATTTATCACTAGGTAAAAGTGATCACTTCTGTCCGGAGGCTGTTCCTGCCTTATCTAGATACCGTTACACATTATTGTATAAACTTTTCTACTTCTTAATTATCATATTTTTTCACATCTCACTTTACTATCTTTTATTTTTAGACATCCTTATTCTTTTTTGAGTCATTGTACTTGTACAACAAAGGTTTTCATCGAGCTTTAATTATATTGCAATATCATTAATGACATCATTGTAATCAATTTTCATTGTAAATCATTTTGAGTGCATAACAACATCAAACTGTTAAGTTTTCCTTTTCCATGGTAGATCTCATTTTACTCTTTATTCTCGTAAGGCAGAAAAGCTTCCCTCTGCAGTACAGTTTATCACGGAAATAGTCAAGTAAATTTTCATTGACTTCTAAGTTTGGAAAGATACTTTTCATCTTGTTTTTCTTAATATTGGAAGAGATTTCTATTATTAATGTTATTTTTTTCAACCTTCAAATATATTTTGAAATGTTGACTCTCTTGCACAAACTGTTCTTCATCAATATCTTTGGAATAGCTTTGTTTTGTCTCATCTTCTTGCACCTTTCATGAAGATTTCTGAATATCTAGAATCTTGTATTGAGAGTTTTATAGAAATCCCTTCTTTTGTGTTGTTGTTACTTTTGCCACCTGGTTCGCAATAACACCAGATGAAGGCCCACGAAATTCATCGTGGAAAGGGGATAGTTGTATGCCTGTCGTTCTCAGTAACTTTGAGCACCATATAGGTAAGTATAGGACGGTACGATTTGGTTCGGCTCCCTGGGGGTATAGACAGGGGTCTTCCACCAACCTCACGATAGGACTTAGGCTCGACGGCTGTTTAGAGTATCTAATGTCAAACGACAGATGAGATGTACACCCTTTACCTTTGTTACCATATTTTGTAAAATGATGAGTAAGAAAAGGATCCAACTCATAAATGAGTTTGATCCGTTTCTTGAATGCCTTGAACTCATCATTCTAAAAAAAAATTGTTTGATGTAGATCCAAGTTTTGGTCGTCGCCCCTATATGGTAGGCCTCTTGCCGACAAAAATTTTACAACAGAGACAACTCTAGTAAGGAGATCTCGCCAATACTTCACCTCTTTGTCATACTGTATTCTGAACTGAGGTGATCCCTTTTCTTGAAGGCAACCAAGTAAAGTCTTTTCTTTAAAAGTCAACAAATTTGCCCTGCTGTCGTCTGAGCTTTCATGGTGTGAAGCAAGCGGAAAAAACTTTCTTCCAGTTGTTACAGCCAGTTACTAAAACCCCTTATATTCCCTCCGTCTGGAAGAGAAGGAAATAGAAATAAAATACCTGGTTTTTCGATTTTGGATAGAGAAGCCAGTTCCTTTTTCACGTTTCTCTACTCAATATCTTGCCAAAAGATAATTGTGATGAAAGTTTACGTTTAATTTTGACGATAACAATGTTCAGATTTAGAAAAATCTGCTTATAAGTCTTGATTTATGTTTGAGGTAAGTATTTTGGATACCTGCACATTGTCTTTAATATTCCATGTACTTAGGTCCCCCAGCACGAATCTACTATCAAGAAAAGTGCAAAGTATTATAGTCTCAGTAGTATCAGAGTTGGTGACAGACTGAGTCTGGGATGTTGATGGTTGTCTTTGATTTTATTGTTTTTATTCCGGGTTTCACTTCCACCAGATGAATAAGTTCAGTTTCAGTGGATTCAAGCTTTGAAACAAAACAAAAAATTGTTAACTTGAGCACTCTTTAAAGCTCCTTTTTTTTTTTTTATCTTTTTGATGATTTTCATCTGCTCTTTTGCGGAACTCTGCACCACTGGGTTTTTTTCTAAAGACTCATTTTTTGTTTCAGAAATATACTGTAACTAGCTGGTATACCCGTTTTTCGTACGGGTAAATTAAAAATAAAACTATAGATAACGAAGGATAAAGAAACTTCTGATTAGTTAATTTTAAGTGAACTGCTAAGTAAACGTCAAGGAAATAACAATTTAGTAAATAGAATAGCGAAATCATTTAAATAATTAAAACTGAATTATATGGTATTTCCCTAGGTCATTTATCAGTCAATATATAAAAAAATATCTAAATCAAATTACTAAACATTATCATTTACGCTGCTGTGTGAGACGATTTCAGCAAAAATAAAAAGGAATAAAAAATAAAAAAAGAATATTTTCCAAAAAAAAAAAAAAAATACTTAAAATTTAGAAAATTTCTCTTGTGTTTGAAAAATAGAAGTATTAAATTTTTCACACCAAGACTTCCATGAATATTTACTTCTAAAAATCAGTAAAAGCCATTAAAAATCAACTAAAAGTTTAATGCATTAACATAAATTTTATAATACCGTAACACAAAATATTCGATAAATGTTTAGTTCATAATTAATACATTATCTTATTTAAGAACTAATTTAATCTTCAAAATAAAAAAAAAAATTGGCACAGTTATAGAGACTGCCGATAGAAATGAAAACTTAGAACTTTTAGAATAAAAATTTGAAATTTCATAATGTTTGAATTAAAATTATCAACATCAATCTGGTTTTCACATCTATTGACACTCCGAGCAACAACTAAATGCATGTTCATATGTTGTTGTTGTTGTTTTTTCAAATTTATTACGGGCTGTACAAGATCATGACAAAATATAAATACAATTCAATTGAAATAACAATTAATATACAATCATATTATTTATGGATAGTATTTGTATTTACTTAAATTTCAATGTACTTGATTTTTAACATTAGTTTTATTGTTTGCATCATTGTCCTCATTAATTTCAACAATACTTAGACTTTTTGTACTTTCAATCATTTAATTTTTTTCTAAAAAAAAGATACAATAGGCGTAGGGTAACTAAAGTAAGAAAGGGAAATGTTTTATTCAAATTTATCTAAGTATAGCGTAAAAACCACATCGATCGTCGTTTTATATTTTCGATCATTGGACATATTTAAATTAAGTGTTTCATTTAGAAATTCAATTAGTGGTAGAGTTTTATCATCTGAAAAGTTAACATTGAAGTCTCCACTTAAAATCATCGATACATTATCAAATTTTTTGCCAAATCTTTTATCGAGTATTTCAGAAGCTTTTTTTGTATGAATCATCAAGTTTTCGAATAAAAATTGTTGTATCTGTCTCATAGATTTTCCAGGCGAAATATTAACGGCAACCATTAATATGTATTGCCCATTCTCGGAATCGCAACGAGCAACGAATATATTTCGCCTATATCAGAAACATTAACACCAATGCTTCTAGTGAATTTTGTATGTATGCCCATATGTGAAGTAATGAAGTGTGACGTATCTTGAGTATTGTGATAAATAGGTATGCCTGCTGCTGGAACTTCGGGTCTTTTACAACTTACAACAAAGTTGAAATTCGGAATATCAAGTTGTTCGTTTTTCATACGAATTTCAGACAAAAGCAGAACATTTGACTTTTTTACGATAGCATCATTTCTTAGGTCAGCTCCATGCGCTTGCAAACTTTGACAATTGAATGAAAATATCGATAATCCTTTCTTGTTGGAGATGAATTCTAGAAAAGTTTTGGTGACCGTTTGTAGTGTATTGTTTTGTAACCCTTTCAATTCTATCGTTAGATCCTCTGGATGACGTGTTGATCTTTTATGATGTTTATCTGTTTCTGAAGCATTTAGAGGTGTTTCTGTTTTACCAATCCAAAATTTCCAGCTGTTGCTAATATTTTCTTGAGTAACCAAAAATAAACCTTGAATCCTCGTTACTCTTGTTAAAGCTACGTAAACTAATTCTCTAGGATGTTTGCGATCGTATTCGTAGACAATAGCATCATAAGTACCTCCCTGTGATTTGTGAATAGTCATTGCCAAAACAGAAATTAGGGGGAAATGTTAAGGATCTAAGCAAATATGAAAAACGGATATTTAAAATAACCCTAATTCCCTGACAATATTTTTTCGTAAATTTCTAATAATAAAATCGAATGATATAAAATTATAGATAATCATTTTGCAAAAAATAGAAGAGCATATATTTTATTTTTAAAATTTAAATTAATAAATAATGATTTCGAAATATTAAATTTTTAAATAAAATAAGATATATAAAAGAATTAAAGTCGGAGCCGTTTTCTTTATTTCAAACTAAAGATTTTAATGATATAAGGTAATAAACTATAATTTTGCATTTTTAACCACATTTTAAACTTCAACACATTAATCTTGATTTAGTATTAGATTTTATAAAATTTTTAATTTCAAAATCCACGATAAAATTATGATTGAACAACTAGATGTCTGTTTTACCACGGTAGTAAGAAAACGTCTAAGCCACTGTGAAATACTAATCCGGATTGCGTGATGCATTGCAGAGGTTAAATATTAGAGAATAAATAATACAAAATTTTCAAAGGCCAGAATAAATACGACGATTTGAAATAATTTTAAATAATATAAAATTTTCAAACGCCAAAATAAATGCGAGTATTTAAAATAATATTCTGTTATTTATTTTTTATCTTACAAATATTAGTATATTTATTTAGTACTCACTACTATACTGTACAATGATTCTTCAATTAAACGATTCAAATAATAATCAAACAAAAACACTATTTTAACAATGCACAGTATATACACATTGAACTTTTCACTAAATCCATTCAATTTCACTTATAAGATATACACAGCACTATACGTCAGCTGTATAGCTACAGAAAAACTGCTATAAGCATGTCGGTGACGCGAACGCACGAGATTTCACCCATTTAACAAGTGCCTAAAGCGAACAGCACACTGCGCATGCGCTAGTCAGAGAATGTCGGTGACGCGAACCCATAAGATTTTCCCCTACCAAAAAGTGCCCAACGCCGCTAAAAAAGTTTTCACTTCAAAAAAAAGTTAAATAGAACAAATTAATTAGTTTGGAATATATTTTAGGATTAAATCAATTTGTTTATTGAATACACAAAGTGTTAAAAACACACTCACAATCAGACTTAAACACAATTATTTACATAATACTTCATTGTAAACAATGTTTTTTTTTTTTTTTGCTTGAAGGATGATCAAGTTGTCAGGGGAACTGACTCTTGAACATGCCACGTGAAACTGACCATGCGAAAAACAGTCAATTCTTAGATCTATGCCGGCCATTTTCAAAGTTTGTCCCTGCGCTTTATTGATAGTAATGGCATAGCAAACTGTAACAGGATATTGGATATACGTTTGAATTCGAAATGGTAGTCCGATGGTATCAGAGGAATTCTTGGGATAAATGCGATCTCTCCTTCGTATTTTCGTGTTAGTATAGTAGCCTCGATGACGTTTTTGTGCAAATTTTTCCCCTGAAGCTTGGTGCCATTGCACAATTTGGGGGGATTCAAATTACGCAGTAGCATTATTGGTGCTTCAATTTTGAGGTAGAGAACATGAGGTGGTATTCCAGGTGGATTAAGAGTATTCAAAAACTCCACCGGATAATGGACAGCATCTTCTGCCTCCATTACTGAATCCACAGATTCATACTTTGCATGTTTAGTGGTCAGTTTGTTTAACAGAAAGTTGTTGATGTTGTTAGCTGAGTCATTTGTTGGAGTGAGAATAGCTCTTTCCTTCAACCATGTTGAGCACTCTACTCCAACCTGATGAATATTTGGATATATTCTCTCAGTCAAGGTTATCAAATCTCCAACAATATTACCAAGGCTTTCCGGAATATTTATTCTTCCTTCTACTTCCTTAATCTTTCCGTCTCCTATATCAATGAGTAGTTTTGAAAACCTTTCTGCTCTCAAATCATGTTGCAGATGAACACGCATATTAATTCTCAAAGATAGCACGTTGATATGAGGCCATAAAAAGGATGTTTTAAGATAGGCCTTGACAATATCTGCTCGTGTCCCACGTAATACAACAAGTAAGGTCTGTCTAAAGTCACCGGACAATAAAACAGTTAGTCCTCCCATGATTTGGTTGCAGCCTCGTATGTCCTGGACCGTCCTGTTTAGAGCTTCAACACCTTTTTTGTGAGCCATAGTACACTCATCCCATATAACAAGTTTTGCTTCTCTGAGAATATGTGCCATATCACTTTGTTTAGAAATATTGCAATTAACAGTTTCAGAATGATGTAAGTTGAGTGGCAATTTGAATGCAGAGTGAGCTGTTTTGCCTCCATCAATTAAAGTAGCAGCTATTCCTGAAGAAGCAACGGCTATAGCTATACTTTTTTCACACCTGATTTTGGCAAGTAACAAATTAATTAAAAAGGTTTTTCCGGTTCCACCAGGTGAATCAAGGAAATATAACTGACCTGAGTTGGAAGTAATACTATTTAATATTTTGTCATATATTTCTTTCTGTTCTTGATTTAATTTTGGAACATTTTCTGCAACGATTTTGCTAAGATGAACGGTGTCGTAACCTAGTTCCTTCCCATAATGATGGTTACTTATTGAAAATTCTGCCTCTCGTGATGGTGATAAAAATCCAAACTGTAAGAGTGCTTTACCCGACATAGATATGACAATATCTTCAAGAAGAATGAGACATTGATTATAAATAATATCACGATATAAATCAATATTTACTTGCTCTGCTTCGAATTGTTTTTTGACATCTTCTGCTAAACTATCTCGGTGTTTCTCCCACAATTTTATTGGATCTCCAACTTGACAGAAAACTAATATTATGGCAAACAGCTCACGGATTTTATTAGGAGATTCAGATATCGAAGCTTCTTCTAATGTGCTATTCCAATGAGTATCATCTTCCAGCAAACCAAGAGCTCTGCAAGCGGCTTGGAATGAGGGCTGGACTACTCTTGCTACAATTTTTAATGCAGTAAATGATATTGGTCTGCGGATCTTATGTAAGAGTAGGCGTAAGTAATAGCACTCAGCATTGCCAGGATGTACAGTATATACTCTTCCCAAAACTTGATCTTTCTTGATTTCCACATAACCTGAAACAGCCTTTTCCTTTTTTTCCTTCTAGAAAATTTGTTATTTTTCCATACATAGTATGCTGGAACTTCGCAATACAAAAGAGTTTTTGCAAAATTATCAACTAGGCAAAAAAGGCCATCAGTGTAGTTTTTTGAGGATTGATGACTTTGCGGATGGCATTGTATTCGATAAAATAAACTCTTTATCCATTTTCTAGATGTACAGAAAGGTGAATAACAGGAGGAAACCTCTCATGAATAGGAAATCATAAATCCGCCAGACTGCTTCAGAGCTACTGATGTATCGACCCGACTCGTATCTTGTAACCTCATCGAGATCTTCAAAACCGAATGTCGCCTGGTCGGTTTCCTTATTTACATATTTGCAAATATACTTTATTGATTTTACAGAATTGCAAAATTCAATATTGATATGAGCATTAAAGGTGCGAGACAGAACGGGGTTGTATGGTACAACCCACCGATTGTCAACATTATTTTTTTATTTTTGTTACTATCCCACCGTCTTCCGGAGATCTTCTACGATACTGGGGATATCTATCTTCTCCTGTTTGAGTTTCCTTCCGGAAACACCTTGGATATTTTTTTTGTGCAGGTACCATTCAACATACAGGGTGAACTTTTGTTGATGTGTTCATATGGGCCATGAATCATAGTTGTTCTTATAATTTCATAGAGAGCAGGGTCAATGTTAGAGTCGGATAATTCAGCACAAATACTTGTAACTTCGTCAATAGACTCTGGTCTTATCTTATCTTCTAACCACAGAAGAATATGAACGTGAGGGAGGCCACGTTTCTGCCATTCTACAGTGTACATGTGACACCTTACATTTCCAAACATGCAACCTTTCGTTAGAAGCTTCATCATATGTTTTACTTTCACACGAAAAACCCTTGCTATTATGTCATGTCTATCATGTGATTTCTGACCTTGATTCAAAAGATCAACTATTTCTGGCCATTTAGGGTTGCACGTAAATGTAATAAACAAATCTAGCCGTCCAAAATGTCGCACATAGGTCATAGCATCTTGAGTTCGTTCGTGCATATAGCGAGATACACCAGTGAAAGAAGAAGGCAACATAACCATTTTACCTAATTCTGATAATTGTCCGTCAGTTGCTGTTATTGCATCCTTAAGGTGAATGTATTCTTCACTTCTCAGTTTTTTTTTTTGGTTGTGACGAATCCAGTTGAGTCTTTCACTCTCAATTTTTGCAAACATGTCAACTAAAAATTGATTTAACAGATTACGAAACAACAGAAGATGACATACTTCACCATCACGCTCCATAATTCTGTAGGTGTAAAATTCAGAAGCAGACACTGTCTTACTGAGAGGGATTTTAGTCGTTTCATGACGTTTAAGTATATTGATTCGGTAGCGATTTTCTCCACGGAAGAACATCAGAGGGTACTGCAATGCATCATAGGCACAATGTGTCTCATTGATTCGCATTAATGTACCGTCTCTACAATTGAGAACGATATCTCGTTTTTCAAACTCTTGTCCAACGATGACAACGGCCACTTCTTTTCTCTGAGGAGCATTAAAACGCCCTTTATGTTCCCCAAAAGGCTTTCTTTCAGCGTTAATAACTACTTTAAACTCTTTCTGGTCTTTAGGTACTGAATCAATAGTAGCCTTAAAATCCATTATGTATTTGTTATGCTCATGCAGTGACTTTTGAAGTTGACTTATCAATTCTGGTTTGATTCCAGGATAAATTCCACAGTGGATGTCTTTTTCACGGTGATCATCTCCCATAAAATATGTTTGGAGAAATGAAGGTTTTTGATGATATCCGGCCATTAAGCTCCCTATTCTATGATAAACCTGCCCTTGCACTTTAAATGTTGGCATAAAGTTGCCCTCCTTTATTTCTTTAGCTCCGAAAGATGTCATTTGAAAGCATCCATTATTCTTACGAATAATTGAAAGAAAATGCTCTGATAATGGATCTTGATGGGTAAGGAGGCTGTATAAAGGTACAGGATATGGTTCCAGATTAGGGAGCTGAACTTTACCTCCACTGCAGCACATTCCTTGAGTCTCATTCTTCCATTTCAGAGCACGGCACCAAGAGCAGGGTAACCGAGGCCCAAGATTTACATTTCATCCATTGAATAATCAACATTAGGTTTATATTTAAAAGCAGATAAATGCTTAGAGGTCCAAGGCAATAATCTAATTTCAGATATTTTTTCTTTGTATTTATTACTTTTGGTTCGAGCAACATGGGGATTTTTAGATACATATTTTTAACTGTTTTTCTATTGACTTCGGGATGCCTTTGAGTATATTTTCTTACAGCCTCTCTATTTACTTCTAAGTGGTTTTGAGTATATTTCCGAACAGCATCTGTATGCACTTCTGGGTGGCTTTGAGTATATTTCCGAACAGCATCTGTATGCACTTCTGGGTGGCTTTGAGTATATTTCCGAACAGCATTTCTATTAACTTCTGGGTAGCTTTGAGTATATTTCCGAACAGCATCTCTATGAACTTCTGGGTAGCTTTGAGTATATTTCCGAACAGCATTTCTATGAACTTCTGGGTAGCTTTGAGTATATTTCCGAACTGCCTTTCTCACTTGCTTATATCGTATTGAGCTTGTAAATCTTTTCCTACGTTTTGTTCCTTTTTTTGATTGAATAGAAGAAGTAGACTCATCTGGTTTACATACATCAGACACAGTTGTATCCATGCTGACAGGAAAAATATTTTTCACATCCTATTTGTTCAGTGGAGGTTAATAATGGAGGCTCATTAAATTGGTTTAATTGAATGCTATTAATTATTGCTTCATCTGAGGGAACTAATGCATCAAAGTGGCCTTCATTAAAATTCCCCGTAAACCAAAGTCTTTGTGTTCCTTGTAAAGCATCTCCAAAGACAGCGATCAAGGAACCATCTTGATACACTTGAAATTTATAAGGAAATATTTCTCCAGCTGCCATGACTTCACAAATAGATCCATATGTATAAGGTTTCAACATTTCAGTATAATACAAACGTTTAGTACCATAAGGAGCTCCAGATGGCCCCTGAGTAAAACACTTAAACCTTTTCCATTCATTGCATACGTGGCGCACAATAGCTTTTCTAATTTGAATGGCCATTGATACGTTATCGTGTATTAAATATGACAGTGCAGAAAATAAGCAGGCTCCATCACCAAGAATTTTTACGATTTTAAAATACATATTCATTCTATCAACTGTAAGCTGTTGTACATTCATTTTTTTAAGAACGTAAATTTGAAAATTGAAAAAATTATTCAAGTTGTAGCAAAAATTGTTGATCAGTCGAATCTGGCAATTTTAGAAGAAGCAAAATATAACATTATTTATTACAATTTCTTTGAACAAATACTATTTTTAACGCTTGTAAACAAATGTTATTCTACTCGCACATTTAGGCACACATATAACTAAACGATATATTTTAAAACGAATTGATACTGTAAACATACTTGAGCAAATGATATATAAAAAAATACTGCTTTTTTGAAAACATTATATGAAATGCTCGTAATTAATACTATTCATCTCGCGTAGTTAAAAACACATTTAAGCCAAACGATATGCTTCAAAGTGAACTGACATCGCGAACAAACATAAGCAGACAATAAATAAAAAAATATATTATTTTTTAAGTGGTAAATATACTACCTTCAATGCTTGAAAATAAATGTTATTCATCTCGCGCATTTTAACATTTAAATCAAAGGATATACAGTCGACTCTCGCTAATTCAAAACTTAGGTAATACGAACCTGACGCTAATTCGAAGTTAATGCTCAGCTCCTAATGAAGTTAATTTCGTTTGACGACCAAAAGGGGTCGCCAAGCAACTTAATTTAACGATAAGTGTTTTGGGCGACCGGATTCGATCGCCAAGCTACAAAATTTAGCGGTAGGTGTTCCAAGAATTTAAAAATTATCATTTTAAAATAAAAATGAAGATACATTAATGTGAAATATAAAAAGAAATATTTTTAAAGCTATCATAAAGCAAAAAATTAAAAATTGTTTTTTTAAGCAAAAAGAAATCGTAAATTAGAATATTAAAGAAAAAGGCTTACCTGATCTCAAGAAAGTTCTAAGGGAGAGTAAATATCTTTCACACACATTTCCATAGATACCTCTTTGAAAAAACTCATCCAATCCGTAAATGTTTTCTTTAAAACATTATGTTCGAAAGAAAAAAGTCACAGTTCAACTTTCGAACCCACATATTCTTCCAGCATTAGAATCTCATGCATACTCGGCTTACTTTCTTCGAACCAGCTCTTCTTCCTTACAGATCTTTTTATATGATGTGCACTCGCTCCGATCATTCGGCATTACCAAATATATCCATCACTCGAATTCTTTTAACCAGACGCATTGCCTTTCTTGCAAACTGAACTTTCAGCATTTGCCGCAATCAATCCGTTTTCTAAACAAAAAATGCTTTCCTCTTTCTTATTTTTTTTTGAAGCACTCAAACTACATTCAAGCTGATTCAGCAGAATCGTTTTATAGCAGAGAATTGAAAATGAAAACTAACTTTTATATAAAAATAGCCGCGTTACCCACTCGCTTCGCTGGGTATTTCATGATGTGTGTATAAATATATACTATATATATTTACAGTATATATATATATACATATATATTATTGAAATCTAGCACTAAGAATTCGATTTTATTGAAAATATACTTATGCCTCGCCTCTTGATATAAAAAGGACAGATCCTTTAATTCATAATTTCTAAAAATCTTAAAATTGAAGTAGAAGGATTTTTTGCGCTATTACGTAGATCGGGGTTCGAGGATATTATGCAAAATCAGTCGTAAATTACAAGGCAATTCCTTAAGATCGGTGAGTATTTATTGGCGTAAATCAATCCTTGAAAATACAGGATTCAACAGCAAAATTCGCAAAATGTCTGTCTGTCTGTCTGTTCCGGCTAATCTCGGGAACTTCTGGTCCGATTTTAAAAATTCTTTCACCAATGGAAAGCTACATTATCAGCGAGTGACATAGGATATATTTTATTCCCATATTCCTACGGGAACGGGAACTATGCGGGTAAAACGTTGACGTTGCTTACTCCCCGCCAAGTTGGCGCAAAATTATGCATTTGCTCAATAATGGAAATTTTGATAAATATTTTCTCACATTTGTAACAAATAACTGAAACATAGTGTTATTTAGCATCTTCCCAAAAAGCAATTTTTTAAAGGGTTTTTTATGGTTATAATTTACGTTACGTTTGTTAAATGTCAAACTCAAACTTTGAGAAATATCGCCAAGTTGGCTAAGAATTTAAATCCCAGATATTTTAATGCAAATTTTCTCCCACTTTTTAAAGAGGGAAACGAAATAAAGTTTTAGCGAATTGCGTGATATTGAAAATTCTATGGTAATATTAACTGACAGTTTCATAAAAAGTTTTGATTACTTAAGTAGTTTTGATTAGTTTGAATTTTTTTAACCTAAT
>BMAO01032932.1:0-31452 GCA_019973975.1 Trichonephila clavata
TCGTTTTCTTACGAAGAGAGTTTCACATTTCCACACAAACTGGAAAAACAACAATGGAGTTAATCCTATTGTTTTGTGGAAAGATACTACTGAATAATGCAATAAACTTAGTTACAATAATTTTATGATTAAAATAATCAAGGTCAAGTTAAGTGAATAATACTGAGACTCCCATATTGCTGTAAAATACATACTGCATTAAATACAGGCAAATATTTTTAAATAAGAAATTTTTTCAATATGTTTACTTCGAAACACTCTTCGCTCCCAATCAAAGTATTTTGGGACTGGACCTCGTGAAATCGCCATTTAAGTGGACACATTTATCCTTAGCTACAGATCGATTGCTTTAAAGCTGCACGAAGCCATTGCCGATGGACATCGTAATTTGTAAACGTGATCATTATAGCTACTAAAGCAATCAATTGTGATATTTTTTCTTGTGTGTAGACACGTATATGCACACACACGCGCACAGAGAGAGGGGATAGAGAGAGAGAGAGGGGATATATATAGAGAGGGGATATATATAGAGAGGGGATATATATAGAGAGAGAGGATAGAGAGAGGGGGATAGAGAGAGGGGGATAGAGAGAGAGGGGGATAGAGAGAGGGGAATAAAGAGGGGGAACGAGAGAAAGGGGAAAGAGAGAGAGGGGAAACAGAGAGGAACGAGAGAAAGGGGAAAGAGAGAGGGGGAGACAGATAGAGGGGATAGAGAAAGGGAGAGATAGAGAAAGGGGGGACAGATAGAGGAGAGATTGAGCGATGGGGAGATAGAGAAAGAGAGACAGAGAGAGGGGAGATAGAGAGAGGGGAGATAGAGAGAGGGGAGATAGAGAGAGAGGGAGATAGAGAGGAAAGGACAGATATAGTAAGGGATAGAGAGAAAGGAGAAATGGAGAAAAGACGGAGAGAGATGTATATATTGTATTGCTTGAACAGTGGCACCAACATGCAATTTTATATCTTTACATAGACGTTGACATATGTTGCACTGCTTTAATCTGAAACATGGTCAAATACTACAATATTTTCCGTTAATAAAGTAGTAGCCACCCTGTTGACTAATAATTAAATAAAAATAGTTACAATAGTGAAAATGGAAAGAAAATAGTTTTGTGTAATGTCCACAAAACAACTCGCTGATTTACGCAACACAGTTACCAAAAGTATGGAGATTACAGACAAATATGTTTTGGCAAGTAACACTATGCTTAGGTTCCTGAGTCGAAAGATCGATTCAATCGTAAACTAGTTGAAACGAATTTAGAACGGATCGAATATTGTAGTTATTTCAACGTGTGACTTCATGTATTAAAGCGTGAATTAAATTATTTATTAAATTTGAGACAGTTTCTTCAATTCATACATATTCAACTGTTCTAATTTGTTTTAATAGTTAAATGGAGAAAAATGCATAGTTATTAATGAATTATGTATCAGTAAATATATGCTTAAAATGTAGAAATTTACACTTTAATTACGAATAATATATAGGTACTTTAATTACATAAAACAAATCACAAATACAAAATATTGACTAAATCAATTCAACGGATATTAAGATATTGCATATGTATAGATATTTAAAGTATTCAATAATGAAATATACATCATATATCTAAAAGAATGCCACGTGAAACTTATGTCTAATACAATACCTTTGTAATACTGTTAAAAGTGCTCAATATATTTAAAACGGAGAAATTTATATTGTATTTGAGTGACTTACAAGCACGTGTTTTGAAATAACGTCCCCACCACAGCATCACACATTTATCGTTTTTAATAAATAAAATATAGATATGCAGGTAACAAAACAACGCACATTACTATTAGAGAAGTAAATTTAAAAACAATAGTTGTTTTTCTGACGTAAAATTTATAGGCAGGAAAATAGATAGTTAATCTTTGAAGTATGTAGATTCTACAACAAACTGCTCCACTAAGACTCATAACTTTTATAAATGAAATTCATATAATCATAAGTGGAAGAAATTAGACCTATTTTCAAAGACTGTGCTGTTCTTACACTGCACTTTCGTGCAAAATAGCCACAACTGCCTATTTACTACATATCCAGTCACACTACATAATAGAAATTCTTGCCAAAAATGCATACGAATACTTAATACACATTATACTATAAATCATCGATGAATAATATTTTCATGTGTGGGTCACACTATAATATTCATACCTAAAAAGCCAATTCCAATGTTTACAAAGAGTACCTACTACTCGCCTGGAGAGATACTAACATTTACTTTACTCAATTATGGAAACCACCGCGTATTGGAAACAATATGAAAAAAATGATGTATAAGATTTGTGCGCATATTCCCTTCTGACTTTCTTTCGCCATTATGGAAGAGGTTTTCTTCGCTTGACAAACTTACATTTGAATGAATATTTGGGTGAAAGCGTAACTTGGAAAACCTCCAGAATGATTTTCGAGATTTTTTTTTTTCTCTCTCGGGAAGACAATGGAGTCGTTTTGACGGCAAATTGTCCCAGTCACTTGTCGACTAACTTGCTCGGACGAAATAAAATTCTCGTCACAGATCTTGGTTTTAGGTATGAGGATTTGCATAAAAATATTCATCACATTCTTCATTTTTGTAAGGGAAGTAATTGTTATTGGGTGCTTTTTGATAACTAGAAAGTGGTTTTTTTCGCCCTGTTTAGCAATAATTTTACTTTAAAATAAAAATTACTTACTCCCCAGAAAACTAAATTTAAATTTATGTCGCTTTTATGATGCTAATCTCGCTCCGAGATAATTTATTCACAATAAATTCGCAAAGAAAAAAGATGGCATCATGAATTACATATAAAGTTGTTAAAACATATTTTGATTGGAGAATTATTTAGGGAAGTTTAATGACGTCTGGGAGTTAAAATTTCAAAAATTACTTGAAGAAATATATATTGGGTCAGCATAAATGTTAAACGAAAACAAACTAACTTTTTTATGCATGAAAAGCAAACCATAAAAATAAAAACTAAAAAATCAAAGGTTATCTAAAAAAAAAAAAAAAAAAAAAAACGGAATTATATATATATATATACTCGTAATTTAATTTTAAGCATAATTTACTTTTTTAACAAAATTATTGAATTTTTCTGGTATTAATGCTTTTATTTTAAATCAAATTTTATAGCTATTTAGCTCTTAAAATGTTTAAAAATGGTTTAAAATATGTTAAAACATTATCCAGTTTTCTTTTGAAATTGTAAAAAGTTATAATACATTTAATGATAATGCAGATAATATATTTGTATTTTTTTTTTTGAATATACAAGTATATTTTGACAAAAGAAGTAGCGTTGATAATAAAATTTTTAGATATTCTCACACATTTTAACATCTCATACATAATTATTGATTGAGAAAGAATTGTGCTTCTTCAGATTAAATCAAATAAATTCAAGAAATTAAATATTGCTTTCAATATATTATTTTCTTTTCGCTGTAAATAGTTTTTAGGATCATTTATGTTTAAAATTCTTTATTTTATAGTAATATTTTAGAAATAAAGTAACCGAAACTTATATATTGTAATATACTAACAGATAGTTTAAAAATGTTAATAAATTAATCCAATTATAATTTAAAACTAACTTTAAGCTTTATAAAGTTGAATTTATGATAATTCAATTTAAAATGAACACAATTGGGAAAAATATCTAACTTGAACAACTAAATGTATTGCATCTTTCTGATTGTTACATTTTAGTTTTAAATGGAAAAATATATAACTCATCGCTCATTCCAAAGGGTTAAAAAAAATCCGACTTTTCTACAAATATTTCCTTCTATCCTGCAATGGTATTCCATGGAATAGAATGAAATTTGATTTGATTTGCAGTTAAAATTATATTTCAGAAGGGAGATATGTGATAGAAATAATATGCTTATTTTGCTAATGGATTTTAGTACGTATTTCAAGCAACTCGCATGTAAAGCCTAAAATAAATTTTTAAATGTATATATATATATAAGGACAGAGAGAAAGAAAAAGGAAGAAATATAGAGATATATATAAATAGGATAGATGCAGATATTCCCTTTTATGTTATGTATAGCAACTTTTTTTTTAAAAAAAAAAAAGCATTTTAGAATAAGGGTATTAAATTAAAAGGTGTTATAAAAATTATTAAATTTTAAAAAGAAATAATGCAAAATATATGATCAAGTATGCCTGCTACCACTACATAAAATCCCATAGCGGAATCATATATTTAAGTATTGTCTCGATCGAATATTTTTTACTTAATTAAGAACAAACCTGAGAGTTCGCTTAGAAATTGTATTAAATTTTAAGTCTTCAGGCCATATTTATGCATTAAATTTTCATGTTGCTTTAAAATCTCACAAATATTTTAAAGAATTTTAAAAGAAATACAAAATGTCATTCTAATGTAAATTCTAAAATTTTTCAAGGATTAGGGAAATATTTTTATAAGGTAGCTGTAATGAATGCGGTATACAATTGATGTTGAATGTTATTTTAGAAAATTATTAAGCACACAGAGCAGCATTCACAGACAAAAACCTGAAATTAAGTTAAAATTTTTAACTCCTTCTCTTGATTGAGACTAAATAAATTCAAACAAAAACCAGCTGCAAGAACACCACCTGCTGAGGCTGCCTGTTAGACAATACACACACCCAGGAAAGTATATAAACATTTTCATTTCGAAGTTTGAAAATGTGAGCTCTGAATCGTACAAAGAGAGAATAATAATAATAATAAATATAAGTTTACGATCACTCACACAAAGAAAATTATCGCACACAATTTTTTTTAAATCTTAATTTTTCTTAAAATTCATCATATGCGAAATAATTAAATAGAAATTGAAAACTGAATTTCAATAATATTTTTCGAACGATTAAGCAATTCTGCAAGCACAAGCAGCTGTTTGACCACTTGTCTACAGATTCAAATAAAGTTAAAAAAAAATGTCTGGTTGGATCTCTCGGTATTTTTATTTTCGTTACAATCGATTTATTTTATTTATGACTTTTAGATTTTAAAACAGTCTGCGTAATATGTAATGGAATTTTATCTATTTGCAAATGTTTTGATGAAACATTCTTATTCCATTATATTTTGTGCAATTTTTAATTTTAATAATTTCGAACAATGCTGTGGCTGAAGTATTTTATTTTCGTCATTAATTTTGAGTTTTTATTTTTCGTATTTGCAATTTATAGTTTAAATGTTAAAAATATTTAACTTCCATTTTTTTTTTCATTTTATTGATTCGTAATGAATTAAGATAATTTATCTGGAAGAATTATTTCAGCTAGCATCAATTGTAAAATATTCTAAAAACCAAATATAGAATTAAAAAAAAAAAAATTCGAGTAAAATTCTTAGAATTGCGGGAACTTTTCTCCTTTGTTAATATAAAATGTACATACATTTCTTTGCAATAGAAAACATTTTATGGATCACATATTGTAGTTTGATAAAAAAAAAATTAACGAAAAAACATAGAATCCGGGAATATCTATGAATTTTAGGTGCCGAACATTTGATATGCAGTATATGCATTGAAAATAAAAGAAATTTATACTCATGTTATAATGAAGAAATTGCGAAAACATATTTAAGTATTTTTTTTTCAATATATAGTTACAAATGCGCCTTTTCTGGTCTTATTTTAGGACATAAATAAATAGCAAAGTAGAATACTTGTAGAAGAATTTTCGTGAATCGTGAGGTTCTGATTAGCAAAGAAATCACGTTAATATAATTTATTAATTAAAGTCACCTATAAGTAATTAAAAAATTACATTTTGTAAAATAAATTAAAGCATTTCATAAGCAATTTAAATTTCCGAGAAGTAAATGAGTTCTTAGATACTATGTATTTTACCTAAAAATACTACATATTTCGAATTCTAAAGCTTATTATATTATAATTAAAAGAGGTATTATATAACTATAATAGTTTCTGATATTTATTACAGTGTTTATCTAGATATGTTTTACTATAAGATAATGTAGAAACAAGAAAATACAATTTAATAATCAAGAGCTAAACAAGAAATATATAAGAAAATAACTATACAAACTTAGTTACATTAATTTATTTCTAACTGTAAGAAGTAATGTTAATATTTCTGAAAAAAAATTATCCTTTTTAGGTTAAAAAATTCAACTTACTTAACAAAAATTCCTTATAAAATGTTCCGAATATTTCTACAGAGTAATCCAAAACAGTTTTTCGAATAGCAGAAAAGTGATTGATGCGGAGGAAACAGAATCCTTTGCATTCGAAAACTACATGTGAGAGCATCTGCTCAGTAAACAAACAGCGACGAATGAGGAAAAAGCAGTCGCGTTGACCGACTGCGCATGTACTGTTCTGCGCAGGCGCGATTCGGTCTTTGAATGGAGTTGCTTGGCTACTTTGTTGTTAAACGGTTTCGTTGTTATGGGCCGGTCACTTTTCCTTTCGCAGCCAGCGAATCGAACATTTCATAACTTGTTTAATAGGTTATATTATTTATTTTTGTAGCCAAGAGGGAAATCTAGGGAAGAGGAGTCTGGAGTATTGCGTGATAAATGAATCGCAGACGTTTTGCTCGCGGAGGTTTATAACAGTATCTGAATTTATTAGGAATAATTTATTGGGAATAATTTATTTTTAACAGATTTTAAGGAAGAAAAATCTAGAGCGAAAAAAGCTAACAATTTTAAATATTACGAAATTATTAAAAGTATACGACTACCTTAAAATTGTGAATTTTGTCAAAAATTGACAAAATTTTTTTACGATTTTATTTTAAAGGCCATTTTATTCTCTTTATAAAAATACCAAGTTTTTTTCCCCCGTTCACTAGAACAAACACTAAGAGTGTTTTAACAAAAGCAGATGCCATTTGAGCAAGATGTCATACTTTAAAACGCATTTTACTCGAAATGTGTTTTTGAAAATGCTCAAACAGAGACTACGCGATTGCTCAAAAAGTTTTGAAAATAATTAACTGAAATTTTCTGTGTATGTTCTGTTAACAGTAGAAGTGTTTTAACCTTTAGATTTATCAATCACTGTTTTATTACAAAATTTACAGTCCCTTATGTTATTATAATTTCTGTTTTTTTTTAAAGCAATTTCATATCATAACTAAGATAAAGTGCTCTAGTTTTTGTAAAAAATAAATATCTCTTATCCTGCAGCTCATTTAAAAAAATAAATAACATAGCAACATCTCAGAGTTGAAAATTTGTTTATAAATATTTGATACAAAATGGGCTCCATTTATATAATTTTTTGTAAATTTTTACTCATTTTTTCCCATTTTAGTAATAATAACTTCTTTTTATCTTCTTAATTTTAGCATATTTTTCTTAAAATGTATTAAACAAATCTAAAAGTCAGAAAAAATCTCCATTTTTTTTAAAAAAAGAAGTTGTTGAAAGTAGTCGGATACCTTAACACGAAACTGAGGAGGACTGAAATATTTTTTCGTGTTAAAGGACATTGCAAAAAATCTGCATATTGAACAAAATTAATTTTTTTAGTACATCTGTTCACAAATATTTTTTGCCAAGTATTATATAAAAACCAAGGAAATAAAAACTCACAATAAACTATATGAAATTTAACAAAAGATTTCCAAGTTTTTTGAAAAGCAAAACATTTGTTGAGTTTTTGGAAAATGATCTGATATTTTTCTTTGCATTGTCTTTTTTAGCATCGACTTGTTCGATGTCGTCCATTTTGTTATTCATTTCACATTGGAATGTGCATCTAAATAAATAAAAAAAGTATATGCGCAGTCTAAATAACTGTGCATACTTTTCATGATGTTCCTCATTTCGGATGCGGGAACAGGAGCTGTATAATTATTTCATTTTCGTGTTTGGAATGTGCACCAATGACAGTGTAAATAAAAGAGTTGGGTGCATACTTATCACGGTTTTATAAAGGGTTGCGTATAAATTTTGGAGAGTGGGGTGGATAAAAAAATACATGAGGTCCGTCGACAATACTTATGAATGAGATTTAATAATCAATCCTTCATACCAAAATGTGATTTTGCTTCAAATACATGTTTACAGGGACGTTTTAAGACTCTTTGAGGCCCTGGGCCCAGAGAAATCTTAAGATTTTTTGAGGCCCAGGTCCCCTATGCAGAAATAGACCCTACCTTAGATCTTTAAAAGTAGACAATATATAGCATGCATTGCAGTGGCGTAGTGAAGAACATTTCAAAAAACCGCACAGTCAGGATTTAGGCCCCAAAGTTGGATTTTACACAGGGTAGGTACTTAACGGCAGTCAGGCTTTGGGCCCCCTGGAACCCTGGGTCCCCTCGTGATGCGGGAGTGTACGTTACGCCACTGATGCATTGTTAAATATCCGTTCAAACGATAATTTGAAAAAAATATATGTGCAAGACTCAATCTCAAAAATCTAGGTACAAACCGGCTCAACCGACGGCCGCATTTTAACTAAACGAGTTTATGGTATTAGTCTTAGGCCTAAACATGGACAACGGTCATTACATAATAATTACAGTGCTACTACTTTTGCCAGTGGACATGCAGTTTGAAATTCTCTATTTTTTGGGGAATATGTATGGGAATAACATTTGACCATTAAAATTATCCAGGTAAGGAACTTATTAAGACAGAGTCAAAAACGAAATGAGGCCCCCACCGAGGGTGAGGCCTTGGGCCCAGTTGGCCCATACCTTAAGACGTCCCTGCAGGTTTATATGCTTACGTGATTAAAATAAAATTTGTTAAAAAGAAATAATTATCAATCGATAAAATTTTAGTTGTTTAAATACTTTACTTTTTTAATGCGTGAAAATAGCTATAAATGTTTACATTTTTTATTATAATGAGATATGAAGTACCAAGATATTCTGATATCTGTTGTAATGTATTACTATTTTCCGTAACTAATCATTTGAATTACATTCTGTCTATAATTCAGTTAATGCACACAAACTATTTACGCAGAAAAACAGTGACTGACCTACAATCTTGAAATTCGGTAGGAATATTCCTTTTCATGTGTAGTCCTAAAAATATTATCTTTCGGTATTTTATTAAGAAGATTCAATTAAGTTGACCTATAATTAATAAATTAACCTTTTTTCTAGACCATGAAATTTACACCATCACCACAAAAAACTTTTTAACAATCCTTGTTTCCATTTTCATACAGTCTGCTCTCCCTCTTTAAAATTTTAATCTTATTAAAATAGCTAAAATTTTAAAAAAAACCTTTGGTAGTGATATTAACACCAATAAAATAATTTAAAATGCTAAACTAAAATAGCAAAAAAAGTTAAAATGCAATGATAAATTAATTTTTGGTATCTTTAATTTAAGCAAGCGCCTTTGAAAAATCTCTAATATTTTCAATCTCAGAGGAGCATTACAACTGTACTCTCTGTTCTTAAAATCACAAAAAATGCCCCTCTCCCCTTTGACAACTTTCTTAATAACAATATTATCATTGTATCAGAGCGATTCCGTTTCAAGAAAATCCTGCCCACCAGCCATGAATTATTTAGGGTAACTAAACGTATTGCTTCCAGAAAAAAGAAATAGGTAAAATTTACCTGAAGCTATTCTTTTAAATTTTTAGAAAGCCTTTTATCAAATTATGATTTCAAGTCATGAGTAATAAATAAGTCAAAATTAACAGCCCACGTAACCCCGATTCATGTTCTAAACTCTAACCCAGCCGCCCATCCGGTATAGTGGTCAGTGAAGCTGACTGCAGTGCCGTAGGGACTGGGTTCGAGTCCCGGAGAAGGCATGGATGTTTGTGTTGTAATCCTTTCTCTTCTGTCTGTGTTGTATGCCCTCGTGTTATACATTGCGTGGTGCACGGGGTTTATAAATGTTAAAAAAAACTCTAAAATATAAAAGAAGTTTGATTGTTTGATTGATTGTTTGTTAATTTCGAATGAGTGAATATTAATGTCGCACTATTCAGCTATTCGAGGGCTTTTGGTGATTTGAACCACGTTTAAGTGACGAGGACGACACCTGAGCTGGTACCCCTCTCTCCTGACTTCTACACCAAACCAACTAGAGGACGTATCAGCATCCTCCCTCCTACACAGCGGGTTTTCTGTGGTGCTAGGCTCAAACTCATGACACACCAGCCCCTAGTCTGTTACGTTGACCACTAGGCTACCGCGGCCACTTATTAACGTCGAAACAACAGGAGTGCTATTAGCGGATTGGCATAAGTTTGAACCATGATGAACCCTGTGACGTCGTCACAATGGAGAAAGCGCCTCTATTCATAAACGTATCCATAGCCGGGGAACACGTGGCTTTGGTGGTATTGTGTTGTATCAGACAGCTGGACCGTCGGCGACGGTGTGTCTGGCGGACACTATGGGCCAGGCATCGCTTGCATTATTTTCTACTCATGGGCAGTGATTGTACGCCTTGAATGCTGGCGCCTCTGCAGGCGGCGACGAGGTGTTTGAAGTGCCAGATGTCAGCCGGGAACCTTTGAGAGGGACCGGACTTTTGTCATCTCTGCACGAATGGATGATGTGCAAGACCGTTGGTGCCGGGTGCAAAACCCTGAGGTCGGCCAATGGGGATTGATGAGGGGCGTGGAGTGAACCCGCCCCTAGAGTTTAAAAGAGTGGACTTCGGAAAGAGAGGAAAGACTCCTGATAGACTACCACGAGAGATTCCCGTAACTGAACCCTGCGGACGGAGGAAGAGACCCCGGACAGACTCGAACGAGAGATTCCAAAAAGAGAAGCCTGTGGACGAAGGAAGAAGGGGAGGACCCCGATCGACTCCGACGATTGACCTGCGAGACGTTAGGGACGGATATAGGAAGGAAGCACAAGGCGTGAGCCTCCGGATCCATACCGACGAGAGACTCCTGAGGAGGTACCCAACGGGTGACTGGAAAAAGAAGCAAGGAGCGGACCCCTAGGCAGACACCAATATGAAACATAAATAGCTGGCTGTATCAAACGAACACTTGTAACGAATATTTTTTCTCTATCCAATGATCTTTTGAATGTTGTCGTCAAATAAACATTTGATTAGATCACAGTAATAAGGTATTCTTTAATAATTAGCTTAGCGTACCCCTTCAATTTATTTCCACGACGTTACAACCCCCTCTCCTAACTACCACACCACACCAACGGTAGGACGTTTGAGCTCTCGATAGATTTTACGTGCATCTCTCCCCTACACGGTGGGTCTTCAGTGGTACTGGGATCGAACTCATAACATTCTAGCCACGATCCGATGCCTAGACCACTTGGCTGCCACGGCCGCAATCTGGCTTTGAAGCTGGAAAATTAAAGCAAATGTTTCTAAAACTGACAATGTTTTACTGTTAGACGACAACCTTTTTTACAAGTCAAAATTTTTAATATCCCAATATCGTGCTTTCAGTCCACCAGATACTTAGGTGTAAAAGCTTAGCTTGAAAAACCACCACCCTAAATACACTCACAAAACATTTATTATACAGTAGTTTTGTCTTTCCTCTAATTTTTTGAAACTCTGAAATGTGTATAAAACCCAAAAATATTTGTCTATATCTCCGTTATACATGCAGTACATATGAATATGCAGACAAAATTAACTTTAAAATTCTCGAAAATGCTGAAAATCATATTGTAAGAACCCTTTTTAAATTACAATGGTTTATGAAAAACAATAAAGTTCTCACAGCCGTAAAATTTCCACTTTCAAAAATTTTGTTATCCCTCCTCTCCGAAGTTAGAAGGCTTTATGTGTGTACTTCTCTGATGCGAATTTCGAAATAAGCTGAAAGTAGGTGGGAGAAATTCTGTAAAATATTTTTAACTGAGAGTCAAATAAAAATGTAATAATTACAAGCAAATGTTCACCTAAAGTACGAATTTTAAAATTTCTTGTTTAATGTCTTGTTAAATTAGCTTGATTTTTTTGTAATGAGTTTTGTCTTTTATTGTTGCCAGAGGTAAAATCCGAGCTGAGATTCAATATAAAAGAAGTGTTTGAATAATTAATTTTTATCTCATTCGAAAATTATTAAAATTCTTTTCGAAGTTGTCGATCTTTCGCGTTTAAGGATCTGATTGACAAACAAGTACATGCTGCTTAAGTCACAGAAATTCATAGTCAGATGATATAATTAAATGATTTTGCAATTAGTAAGCGTGGGGGAAGGCCTTAAAAAGCCGGATTTATTTTGTTATATTGTATTTTTTATTGAATTCTACATCAGCCCCCTTCAAAGTATTGCCCATTTCGTCAATGCACTTGTCTCAACGCTTTTGCCACCTCTCAGAACAGTTCTGGAGTTCTCGAGGAGTGGCAATTAAGAGCTTTCCACCGGCTCGATGTTTGCTTCGATTTTGGATCGTACCTGTAGCACTAAGACTCCAGTTACAATTCTTGTCAGAAATTTTGGATCGTTCTGCACTTCACACTCTTCAAACATGGCAAACATTTATGTGGTTTTCTCTTTGTGGTCATCTCTAAACACATTTTTGTTCTCATCCTGTTTGAGCTAACAAGAAGCAAATTTTGCAGACACCCGTGTCATGTACATGCTTTCGGTTTTAATTCCCTGGATTGCATTACATGTCACGTTCGCTTCCTCAAAAACTTGGTGAATGGTCTTTCGACGATCTTCATCAGTTGCACGATTTATTTTGGCAATGTTTTCGTCATTTTTAACACCCTTTTATAAGCTTCACTTGTACGTACCGGAATCTTTGAATTAAATTTTTACCCACTTTAAAAGGTCAGATTATTTCGAAATTTTGCTCACTTGTCCAGGACCGCCATTGCCTTGATCAGGATCATCAGGATTGACGATTTTCTATTTTAAGATCCCATCTCGCAACTGGTGATTAATTTCAGATCCCATTTCCAAATTTAGCGATTGAAAGATTAAGTTACAACTTAGTTCGATTAACTATAAAAGGGTGTTTTTTAGTTTTTTTTTAAAACTGTAATTTATTTTCCTGTCAAATGCCTTGGACGTGAGATGTCTTAACTTGGCATGTTGTCAAATTTGAAACCGAAAAAAAAACACTCGTAGATCTGTGTTTTTCTCAAAGCATCAACATTAAGACTTGCCGAAGCAACCCAGCAGTCTCGGCTGCAATGTTTGTTCCCCAACAGAAAGCAAAATTTCTCTCAAACACGCTCTTTGTTCTTTGTGGTCCGGCCATCTCAAATCACCAAAGTGTTGGAAGAGCAAAGCATATAACACAGCACCACAGGCAATCCATTTAATTCATTCTGACGCCAGCTCAGCAACGGTCGCAGGATATACACCTAGCTAACCCCATTTAATAGCACAATTCTTAACTACAAAGCATGCTCTCACAACAATTCGATTCCGGTTATTTTTGAGCCCCCCCCCGTCGTATTTATAACAGAAAATAATGAGTACTTCTAAGTATAATTCTTTGAAGTTTGTAGATTTCTTAATGAAAGGTAAATTCGAATTGGAATTCTATGTAGTATATCAAAGAGTATTCTCCGTTTCTGACTGGAAAATTATTAAGATAAGTTTTTTGGGATTTCAAGTATAAAATTAGTTTTTTATACTTATATTAAATAAGTTACATCATGAAGTCGGTAATAATACTCAAATAAACTCACAAATTTATTCTAGTTATACATTTCCAAGAACCTTTGATTTTAATTTATTTGAAAAGGAGCTATGGACAGCCGAGAGGAACAATGATTTTAGTTGAGACCAACAAGGCATGTTCATATGATGTCGCTGTGGTAGTAAAATATGAGAAATACCTGAAGGCATTCTCTTTACTTTTATGCAAACATGTTTATCACGATCTTGTTTTCATTGATATATGTTCTTCTCAAATTTTTAAGAAATAACAATACTCGAATTTCAAAATTTCTTTTATTTTCAAATCGTGCATTTTTCACCGAACCTCGAAGGTCTATTTTTCGTAAGGATTATTTGCCATTTTAATACCAAATCTAAATAATAGAAAACGAGTTGAAGTTTTTTTCCCCATCAGGTTAAGCAATTTCTTAAAAAAGTTGTTGAATAAATTTGTGATTATTCTGAAATAATCCAACACTTTTATTCATACAGACAGTAATCCGGACTTGCTTCTGTGGTTTCCCACAGTCAAGCGAATCGAAAAACAAAAGACAAAAACAGATATAGCAAGATTAGTAATAGCGAGTTAAAAATTAATTTAACGAATATCACTACTGATAATTTTTCAATAAAAATTGTTGCAAGGAATCGGGTAGTCCTAAGGGATTACGTCAGCTTCTGAAAATTTCAATATTTGTGAGCCAATATTCGATCATAATTTTCATCGCACCCCCCTCCATTCAATAACATTGCATTGAGTTCAATAATGCTATACTTTGACGCTAAAGCTACAATACAACTTTAGCCTCTAAGTACCTGCGGTGTATACGAACGTCTCGCTCAGCCAAAGCGTCAATTGCCCGGACGTATAAATAGTCTTTCAGAAGTACGATCTTTTCTGTGCAATACTACCAATAAAATTCTTCTGAAGGCTATGGAATGCAATAAAAGGACCTTGACACTGTATTTGCGAAGGATTTACAAATTTATTCTTTTTCTCCCCCCCCCCCCCTCCATTACATCACATACGCGCTCTTACGTAGAAAACGGTGGCATTTTGGAGAGCGAATCGTGTAACTTTTAATTGGCAGTTAAGGTATTAATTATAAACTGTACAAATTATTTTAATAAGAGTTAATTTTTGTATATAATTTTATATATGACAAGCCCACGGAGTCACTGGTAATTAATAAACTTGTTCTTAATTAGTATTGTTAAATTAATTATAAAATATATTCTGCAGTACGGATACATCTATAAGTATATTTTATTTTTTATTATGTCAAAATGTATTTTGTTTGCTTACGGTCAGAAAATTAATAATTTTCTTAAATAATCTTTTGTTTTCGACTTTTCAATATGCTCGCGCCCCCCTGGGGGGCGTTCCCCATAGTTTGAGAAACTCTGGATTAAGTACTAAAGATTATAATCATAATACTAAAATAATATATTTACAGGTGGAGTGAATAAGTGGGGCCAAGGTCCTCTCCAATAATTAACCTGCTTATAACAACATTATTTTCCATCTACGATGCAACAAGGGAATATCTGAACACTCTCAAAGGGAAATTTTGAAGATTTAAATTTTCAAAAGTATATTTTTCAAATGTATTTTATTTCATTGTAAAAATTTAAATATTAAATTGAAATATAGAAGGAATGAACGTATGAATTTTAAATACATAAGTTATTTTTTTTTTATAGATGTCATTCTCTAACAACGTGAGGAGGACATAACATTAAATAATAACTTTGACAATGAATTTTTCCACACCTGACTTGAAAAATACCCAACGTATTAGAAATTATTAAGGAAACGTGTCCCTAAACGAAATTAGTTTAGTTTTTGAGCTTCAATCCTACTGATTATAAATAATTCATTTCCTGTCTAACTTCTATTTAAATGCCATAAACAACATGGTTTATTTATTAATTGCTAAGAAACTTGATTTAGAAGTGGAAAATTTAATTGTCTTTAATCTCATGAAATAGTTGTCGATTATTTTGTTTGAGGAAAAAGATTTGAGAAAGGCAGAACCTATAAACCAAAGAAATTTTATTAGTGGGAATGTTTATGTGTTTTCCATGTTATCACAAAAATGATAGAAACTTGTTTTGAGAAACATTTTATGAAACATCTCTTTTATAATGATTTCGTGAAAAAGGCTCATGTTACGCAATTAACCGCAGTTGTTAAACCTTTATTTTAATATTTGATACAAGAGAAATATGTTCTAGTTGTCGGTGAATTTCAATGTTATTGCTGATATCGCTGTGTTCCGTAAGATGTCTGGAATTATTAGCAATGCATTTTCATCAAACATTAAATTTTTTCTGATGTTATGCTTGATCGCTTTTTATTCAGATCATTTACACAAGTGAAAATATATAAAATAGCTTATGTGCACTCAAGTATAACTATGAGTTCACAGAATCAAGCAAAACAAACAAAACATACAAATAAAGGAAGGATGAACTGCAAAACAAAAATTACCAAAGCAAATACAGAACAAACAATACACTTCACTCACCACCAGTATTATAGTCACAAAATTTAAAAAAGCAAAGATTGCCTGTTGAGGCACACTTTAAGTTACCATAGACAGAAAAAAAACTGCATGATTTTAAAATCCCTTCTCCCCACCAAAAAAAAAAAAATTATTTGAACAGTCAATGGGCTGAAAAATATTTCTTTGTCAGTAGAATAGGAGAAAACCACAGCGGGATAAGACTTTCGTGTTTTTTCCTTGCAAAACAAATATAAATTGAAGAATCGATATATCACTTGATCGCATTCTTAGCCAAGAAATTTCTCAATTCTTCTTTTTCTGAAGATTACGGTATGGCCATGAGCAAAAGCAAAGAACATAAGTATATGCATGTACTTATTTTTTTTATCACCTCCCACTCCATCACGAAAAAAAAAATCATTTTTAAGTCAAGAATTTTTTTATGAATTTTTATCTTTATTATATTTTTATTTGTAAAGTTATTTCTCTTTTTACTTTAGTTATTTCTTCAAATTTTAAATATTGTTTGAAACGGGCAATTTGAAAGCGTTTTAATGTCATCCAAAATGCCCTGGATGACATCCAAATGTCATCCAGGACCTGCAATGGAGATGAAGGTTCGGAAGAACTAAGTGCCCCCCCCCCCCACCAAACTACAAGCTAAAATTTCTTATGAATTTCTACAAACAATATTACTAGATGATGTATTTTCAAAGACTTTAAGACCAAATCAAACATTTAGAAAAAATTTTGTGCTACATGTTTTCCTTTGATAGTTTGCTTAACCTTAAAGTTTCAGCAATGAAAATGGCAAATCCATCATGAATTCAGAATTGATGTTTCATTTCAACAGAATTAATTCATTTCAATTAATTGGAATTACAGAATCAACATAGTTATCAATTTTGCTTCAAATGGTAAAGCAAACAGACAGAAATTCTTCAACCTTACTGCCGTAACTATTGTGTGGGTGACACTCCACTTTGAAGGATTAGAGAAATCAGTCACAGTTTGATACAGATTATTTTTGGAAGCAATATTTTAGGAAGATAACAATAACGATAACAGGAAAGCTAATATTTTATTATTAAATGATAATCACAGATGACACGTAATAAAATTCGCCTCTGGTATGCCGAAGGTACTTAGAGGTAATCTTTGTGTTATGATTAGGACCTCAAACTATGAAGTCCTATGTAATGATTGGCACAATACCTTGCTTGTAGACAAGAGCATAAACATCGGAATTAATACCTTAAGTTTCGTGGAAGGTAATCCTTGTTGTAATTTATAATATTTTTTTTTGAAATATAAATATGATTTCTTAGAAAACTAACTATCAAGAAAACGTTTCAGATATTAAATTAAAATCAGGTTTTATAAATTCAGGTATAAATTTTCAATTTTGTAATGAAATAAGGGTAAAAGACTTAAAGTATTTGTTTAGTTCAAAATGGTATGTTTGGTTTCCTAATAATCTCTCACTATGCTGGATTTCACAGATTAAAATTGAAGCTAAAATTGCTATGGTCAGTCAGAAGTCAGATTTAAGAAATACTGAGCATCACACACACACACACACACACACACACACAACACACACACACACACACAACACACACACACACACACACACACACACACACACACAACACACACACACACACACACACACACACACACACACAACACACACACACACACACACAACACACACACACACACACACACACACACACTAAAACAAGAGAAAGATCATTGTTTTAGAAGCAAAGAAGAATATCATCCGCAAATCAGAAGAATATCATGCCCCAGCAGGACAAATTTGGAGCTTTGAAATAAGACTATTAAGAGAAACATTACAAATAACCGAATTTGATTTGGAGCATTGGGAACATTCTCTTTTAAGATAAATACTTGAGCACTTAAGCATCTATTGAAAGACAAATGTCTCTTTTACCATTTCAGTGGAAAAATTAGGAAACAGCTTCATATATTAATATACAAAAAAGCATAAGAATCATATAACTCATCCTTATGCTTTATATATATTTAACCTCTATTTAACGAAGACGTTAAATACCGAAAAAAGTTCGTTATGTGGAAAATTCACTAAATAGATATTTATCTTTTAATATAAATTATAAAACACGCAAAACAAATTTTAAATTCCAAAACACTATGCATTTTTAAAAAAATAATTATTCTCAGGTTTATTTTTTAGTAAATTAATATTTATTTATTTCATATATATTCATATAGAAGAAAAATCATGCTTCCCTCTAAAAAAAATAAACACATTACATTTTAAACTTTACAAAAAAATACATTAAAATTAATGCATTTTAATGGCATTTTCTAATTTTAAAAATACAAGTAATTTTAAAAATAAATTTTTTTATAAGTAATAATTTTTAATGTACGTCCTCAAATTTCAAACGTACGTCCACATGCGTCCTCAAATTTAATTACTGATAAAATCTATTATTTTTGTTTGAATTTTTTGTTCAAAAAAATTACAGCAATTTTATTGCTTGTTTGTTATAGAAAGAAAAATCCTCAGAGACACTGGTTCTCAAGGGAATTAATATAAATTGGACTTCAAATTCTCACGCTCTTATCTCCACCCAAAGTGCTTTTCAACAGTTTTGTAAACTTATTGTAAATATTTGTAATCCTTCATGACTTTAAAGTTTTTATTTTTTTTCTATATTGTGAGTAGCTGAACAGTGCGACGTTAATATTCACACTCTCCTTTGAAATGTGTGTTTCATATTTACTTCTGTAAGCTGCGTGTGATACTTTGTAGCGCACGGGGATTTATAAATGTTTTCAATAACAAAAAATTAAAATTTTTTTATTGCTCTTGATGAGTTAAGCAATTGGCAAAGCTAGTTCAAGAACATTGATCACCATAAAATGTGTTAAAAAAAGAGAATAATTTTCGTTGTTCAAAAGTATTTTAAAATTAGGGAGGGAAAGAAATTGAATCACAACAGAAAATGTTTGTCAAATAAAAAAATGGACTTGGCTGTTTGGAGGTTACTTTTCGAAGAAAGTAGTAAAATTTTCTTAGGTCCAAGAAAAAGTTCACAATATAGAGGTTCGTTATATATATATATAAATGGAGGTCCAACTGTATATTATAAATCAATTATGATATACAATAAACTAACAAAAAAAAGCAAGCGTTCAAATGGATTGTTCGTTGTGAGCACATTGATTAAATAGGAAGGAATATTAAATATCAAATCAAATAACAATATATGAGTATGAGTCTATGTAATTTATAAGAAAATCGCATTTGAAGCAAAGTAATGTGGCAGAGTTTTAATACTCAAAAAAAGATTTCACTCTTTTCAATTTTTATCACAAATTGGACAGCAACGTTGGGATGAAATAATTTTTTAATTCAAAATAAATGTATTTTACCAGGATAAAATAATAAAATATGTATTTTTAAAAAAAATAATTTGAAAGAATATTCGGACTGCTTATTTATATTCGTTTAAAAATATCCCCATGTAAGTGTATTGGGAAGTAAATTACGTGTCAGACATGATTATTTCTTATTAGAAAATAAAAATATTAAAAATGGTGATTGTTTTTAAATTCTGAAAAACCTAGAAAGTTAAAAAGAAAAACTTTAAAGAATATACCGTCATTTGCCACTCCTAAAAACATAGGTTTTAAAAACAGGTGCTTAATAATTGTCAAAAAATCCCATTTGTTATGGACCTTAAAAAAACAATGATTTTCATAGCAGAGAGATACATCTCAAGAAAGCATTCGTAAGCCTAACTTCACGATAATAAAGAAGAAATATTTTCTACTTTTAAGTTCATCAACCTGACGAATTCCCGATCATTTACTTTAACGGATAAAAGCATATTTGAAAATGTTATATTTCGTTGCACTTTGAATTTTTTGAGTGACAAAAAGGCAGATGTTCATATACACATTTAAAATCTCGTTAAGAAAAATATCTGTTTTTATTGAACAGTTTTTCTAATGGCATATTGACTTTTCAATTTTTGAAATGTATTAAAGATTGACGATGAAATCGACAGTTGTTTAAAATGCTCTTTATGCAGATGTTCTAAAAATGGATTAATTGTTGATTTAAAGCTTCAATGACAGAATGAGAGCAATTTAACTCAGCTCTTATTAGCAATAAAAAAAATTCATATCCCAGCAGTTGGAAGGAATTTCATAGTTGGTAATACTTTTTAAATTCAAAATTGCTTGACTTGACTGAAGTAGTGTGACTTTGGGATTTTCATCACTTATTCATAAATTACGATGGTAGTGTGATAAGTTCTCATTGCGTTTACATGATTTACTCTGAAATATTTAGGTATACATAATGGAAATTTACATAATACACCGTGACCAAATTCGCAGTCAGACAAGACTGGATCACTCCTCCCGCCCATCCTTAGTTCAACAGGAAGACCCCGGGTGAAGTGTTAGAATTTGGAGGTGACAGAAATGATCAAACGGCCATCTCAAGACTCATAAATGGACATTTAAAAAACATGACATTTGACTCAGGACACAAAGTCTTTTCATTGTGCAAAAAATGCAATCTGAACCCGGCATCCCCCGATCACATCCTGGATTGCTTGGCGTTCGCTCTGATGGATGTTTATGAAAGTCCTCTACTGGTGCTTGACTTCGCTAGAGTTCACGGTATCATCGCGATCTGATCTAGCTGCCGCTAGATCTCTGAGGGATTAGAAATAACAACAACTATCTTCGAATATGCAGGAAAACGATTTCCTGTTATTGGCTATATATCGCGACATTTGGCAACGTCTTTGGATTTGATGGAATTGGTCGAAGGTATGATACGTAAATATTGTAAAATGTCCTTAACGAGAAGTGAAAATATGCACCACATCACTTAAAAATGTTTTGTTAGGTTTTATTTAAATCATACCGGAGATAAAATCTAAAGTGAAAATAGCTCTTAATCGAGACAGTTTCGTCGTGTAAACTCTACCACATTGAAGTTTAAAAAACATTTGTATACATTTTAATAGCAACAATCTTAGAATAAAGTCTGGTACTTACTTATTATACCGTAGACCAACTGTGTTAAATCAAAAGACGCTGCCAAATACCACGATATACAGCCAATGCAGGAAATATTCCCATACATTTTCGACCTAGGTAATAATAATTATGGCAGCATTTGAGAAATTTTTTTGAATTAGCGATGTCTATAGGTTTGGTGAAACTGGTCGATAATATAATACGTAAGTATCTAAAATTAAATTCAAATATAATGCGGGTTGTCCGGTTATAAAAATACGGCCAATGAGTATAAATTCCAGATTGAATATTTTGAACAGCAAAGACTAAGCTTTGAATGAAGAATGTATTGATTTCATAAAAATTACATATGCATGTTGCATATGTTATGAAGTTTTAAGGAAGGAAGAGTCGCAATTCCTTTGCAAGTCATTATAATTTCAAAGTAAAACGTCTCACCGAATCAATACAATGTGGGCTTTAGGAAACCTATGGTTATGACATGTAATTGCACATGGTTAAATAAGAAATGGAAAACACTTCTGAACACAATTGCGATTAAATTAATTAAACAGTAGATATATATTTTAAAAATCATTGAGATGTGTAACGTGTTTAATATCTCTTACAACCATAACTTATATGTGTTTAATTCGCAGAAATGGACCTACTGGCCAAAGAAGAATTAGAAAAGCTCTGAAGCAATCCATTAATATATCAGCTTCATGGAATCTGTCATTTATAGTTAAAAAATAATTCTCTGAGTGACATATCTCGAAGGGATATATAAAGAGTAACATCATATCATTAGTATATCCTGTAATTGCTTATATGTCCTGAAGATTTCCATCTACTTTCACGGAGGATAAAGCTCCCTGCCATCACAGTACAAATAATGGCTCTATTTCTGTGTAAAATAGTCTTCTTTGAAACTTCCTGGAAATGAACTAATCCGACTTCATTTACGTATAGGTGGAATGTTCATCCCTTTCTCAGTACTGCAGTGGTACTCATCATCAGGACGTTATAAGGCATTGCCAAATGGGCTCGGGCCTAGGGCTTCATCTCGATCTTGTCTCGTTATTTATAAGACCATGACGCGAATAACTTTAACCATCAGATATTCCAACATGTTCTAAAAAAATGAGCATTTAGAGTTATATGCCAACTGGCAACAGAGTGTCAAGACTGCATCGTTATGCCATGTTCGTCTAAGCTTGCGCCTACCACCATACTCCATCAGTATTCATTTAGTCTAAAGGCGTCAGTCGGTCGAGTCTGTTTGTGTCTAGTCTATATTGTGAGCCATGCATATTTATTTTTTACGGATTACCATTTCTACGAGTAATTGATAATGTGTGCTACATACTATCTACTTTAAAAGCTTACATGCGGGCTCTACTTATTCTAAGGGGCTCAGGGGGTGTCAAGAAGTCTTAAGACGTAACTGCTCCTCAGTAGTGGGAAGATATACCGGAGGCAATCCGGGTGATCTGAAACAACACCACATTATACAAATTTATGGTTTTTAGTTAAGAAATGGGAGAGCAACCCTGACCCTTATCTCCTGTGTATGGTATCTCATTCTTATGAAAAGGTACAAAATATTGTAGATGACATAGACATTGGCGTAAAGAACATCCCCGAAAGCCCCGCGTCATGGATGAGGGGGGGGGGCGGATTCTGGGGGCCCCAAACCTGACTTTGCAGGGGGGGGGGACTAATATTCTCCGTTGCGCCACTGACATAGTAGAATATCCAGCATATTTTGTATTGTAGATAATAATGGTGTTGTAACAATTCAGGTTTATCGGCAAATGAGTTGATCGCATTCAAGCATTTGGTAAGTTCGAGCCATACATATATACAATGTATCAAGCAATTGCTTTGACCCAGTGGCGTAACGGAGAACATTGGGCCTCCTGCAAAGTCAGGTTTTGGGCCTCCAAGTTGGATTTTACAAAGGGTAAATATTTGGCGTCAGCCAGGCTTTGGCCCCCCCCCCCTCTTCCATAACTTCGGGTGTGTACGTTAAGCTACTGCTTTAACCATGTCCATGCAACAAGGCTTCTGAAAGAAAAATCAACATTCAACATTTATCCAGTTTGTCTTTTTCTGTAATAACCACTTTGCCATTTCTGTCACTATCTGATTTGTAAAAAAAAAAAAAAAAGAGAGAGAGAGAGAGAGAGAGAGTTATTTTGCATATTTTTGTATTGATTAATTGGGATATGAAGAAGGACAGCAACAATGAATACAACAATCTAATTGCAAATTTTTTGTACATATTCGATTTGTACAACTTCGATTTTCTTCACTTATAGTTAGTTTATTTTGATGCTGGTAGATGGCGACATGGGCAATGGCGTTCGATTTCTTTTTCGCAATCTATACAAATAAATAAAATTGAAGTGTCTGTTTGTAATTTCAAATTAGCAGCTTTTTACTTAATGCACTAAAAGTATATACGGTACTCATAACAAAAAACCAATTTTTAAAATTTTTTGTCTGTCTGTCTGTCTATCTGTCTGTCTGTCTGTCTGTTTGTTCCGGCTAATCTCGGAAACGGCTGGTGCGATTTTAAAAATTCTTTCACTAATGGAAAGCTACATTAACGGGGAGTAACATAGGCTATATTTTATTCCCGTATTCTTACGGGAACGGGAACTATACGGGTGAACGTGAAACTGAATGCCAAGATGAACGCCAAGCTGAGCTAATGAAGTCGTTGTTTTGGTTACTGGCGACCGATGGCCTTCATGAGACATAATAGTGTTACGTGCACATGATAATACGCTGACACGTGCCATAACTTTTTTTTAGGATAGTTATCTCACTGTTCAGTTAAGTAGAGCATCGGCTGTTTCGGATGCACTTTTAAAAATAATAAATCAAGACTTCATAAGCAAAAAGCAATGCAAGAAACAAAAAATTGATATGTTTTACGGTTAGTTTTAATCCTTTCTTTTTTCTTTTTTTTTATACATTATTAGTCACATTTAAACAATAGCTATCGCTAATTTATTCTAGCATTGGAAACAATGCTAGAAAGCATGAGGAATTAAATATTTTGGATGTTAAGTGGACATAAAATGGAAAACTAGTTTTAGGAGTCGATGCAATAATTTAATAAAATTTTTTTCACATTGTATGAAAGTTAATGAAATGAGTCAACTTTTTCTTTAATTATATTTGTTTGCCTTTTTTCCTACATATTGAAGCGATTTGATTTATGCGAGAAATTCTATTAGAATATTTCAGGTACTTAAGAATTTTATCCACGGTATTTGAACTCGAATGATTTTGAAAGATAATGAAGTTCGTAATAAACTTTCCTCGAGGAAAAATAGTAACTTTATTGCCATTAACTTTTATAATTTCGATTTTTTGGAGCTGATTTTTTCGACACAATAAAATTTGAATTTAAGA
The DNA here is from genome assembly GCA_019973975.1 of Trichonephila clavata. Taxonomy (NCBI): domain Eukaryota; kingdom Metazoa; phylum Arthropoda; class Arachnida; order Araneae; family Nephilidae; genus Trichonephila; species Trichonephila clavata. The sequence goes on from BMAO01032932.1 coordinate 24,588, forward strand.
TAAAATGGTTTTGGATTAAAATTTAAATTGAAAGAAGCATTTTGATTGAGAAGACATCTTTTTAGAGAAGTTAATGTAATAAAGACGCCGAGCAAGGTTTGTAATTATACTTTTGAGTTTTTCTTTTCTTTTTGCACCAGTTGAAAATTACCACCCTTTCCACTGCCTTCATACCAACCCCAACGTAATTTCGTGATTACCTCCAACACGCAATTACCTAAGTCAGGGGTTAATAAATATCAGCCTATGGGCCACGTATGACCCAAAAACAGTTCTTTCGAAGCCCTCTAAGACAGCCTGTAAAGCAAATAGACAGAAAGTGTTCTCTATATTTGGTCAACATATATTTGTAAGCAAAGTTTTTCTTCCCTCAAGATCAACAAGAGTAAATTTCGATGCAAGTTGGCTTGCATTAGTTTGCAGGCTGTGAAGAGAATTTAAACAAAAAATCTTAATCCTGATTTAAAAAAAAAAAAAAAAACTGTTGAAAAGTGTGAAAGGGTACATTTGACTCATTAAAATAATTCTAAAATTAAATATGCTTGCAACTATAGATATGAAATTAGATAAAAAATAAATTGAATAAAACTTCTACTATTTTATTTAATTTATATTTATTAATTTTATGGTTCAGTGATACCTTTTTCCGAGATCCAAAGTTAACAAATGAATGCAACCATTTTAAAAAGGTGCTTCCACAATATGGCTCTGGAGCCAAAACAATTGCCCACACCCGTTCTAGACCAAATATTAAAAACTTTAGGTATTTTAAAAACTATTAATTATATATTTTGTCTATGGATTGAGTTTTTTAAAATTAGAAATAGTATTAAATTATCATATAATATTTTGCCATTACTTTTTAAAAATTCAAATACATGACAAAAATAGAAAAATGCTAAACCTTGTCCTCTCTCAGTTATTCCGAATTCTGGAAGCCTCTATTGTAACAAATTTCCTCCACTTAGGCATCTGAAAAAAAAAAAAAAATCACGGGTTTACAATCCTAAAAGAAGGAAAATATATGCAACAGCAAAAAAAAAAAAAAAAAAAAGTTTAGGAAGAAAAATAAGTTGAAAAACAAAGAGGGGGAAAAATAACGTAAAAACCTTTTTAAGGATTAATTTAAATTCACATCTTTTTACAATTTTAATCATGAATTAATGCACGTGCTGCCATCTACTGGAGGCATTGTAAAGCATTTAATTGATTCGCGTTTGAGTGATATGTAATATTATACCCCACACACAATCAAAGTATTAGAGAAATATAGACAACAAACGCTATCACACACATACACATGATAACAGGGTAAAATAATTAAAATATTAGAATTATTGCACGTTTAAACTTTATTTTCAAAATTCATTTAATTTGCATTAGAAATTTTGGATGCATTCAAGTATTGAATAAAACTAATTTTTTTACTTTTCAAATTTTAAACAATTTAGTGTTAGATACAATAGAATAACTCTTTTAAAAATATTTTAGAAGAGCAATTTTAAGTTTGTAATAATGGAAGAACATAAAATGAACTTTAAATATATTGTAGGCAATAAATTTATTTAAAGTTATTTAAATAAATTTTATGAAAAATATTATTAGATATTTAAATATTTTAAGTACATTTATTGTGGTCCATGATGTCCTAACGATTTATAAAAATTTTTGATCTTATTCCTTGTTATCTCTTTCTTGTTTTGTATAGTTTACACAGATATATGTGTAAGAATTAAAACACGTACACACGATACATTTAGTTTCTTGCAAAGTAACAAGATTTTAGTGCACCTCAGTGGCATACACAGATCTCCCTTATGTGGATTTACAGAAGAAAAAAAAACATTTAGAAGAAAGAGCCGAGGGAGTTGTCTGTGGTGAAAATTAAAAATTTCTTGGTCTTGGGGAGGGTGTGGACCGCCTTCTTGAGTACTCCACTTGTGATGCAACTGCCTCTTGTATACATAGCTCTACCAGTTAATGAGGTTTTGTCAGACAAGAGGGGAGCTTCTTTGTTTTAAATAGAGCCGCTGATGGGTAATTACCATTGCAGACCTAGTGCATTCTCCGGAAGCTGGTATCACTTTTATTAGGGCACCATATAGGTAGATACCAACTGCGGTGCAATGTAATTTTGACGCCCAGTTTCCTCCTCAGAGGGAGGCACCTGAGCTCTGACGATGCGGAAATGCACTAAGAATTTAATGTTGTCAAGAGCACCTAAAGTAAACAGGCTCTCAAGGGATCTTTAACATGTCGCATAGTCATATGACTTGGACGACTTGGTTGGTTTCGAACCCGCAAACTAGGACGTAGAAAGCCAGCGCCATACCAACTACGCCTCACAGCCGGTAGAAGGGTAGCTTTACATGATTGAAAAGAATGATCTCGTTTTACAAATCCTTAACTACTCATAATAAATTCACTTAGATGTTTAAAAAGCATTACTGGAATAGCAGTATTCTTCGTTAGTCAATTTTTTTACTTTTTTTTGTCTCGACAAACAGTAATGCTTTCTTATTTACTTGTTTCGAATAGTTGTTTTGACACAAGTGTAATTTCTTTATTATACAGTTCAAAATAAAATTTATTTTTACAAGAAGCTGCAAATAATTATTTAGAACACACTATTGTGTCTGGAAGATTTCATTCAATCTCTTGTCAAATGTATCTTCCTTACTTTTATTTCTGCTAGGTCAAAAGGATTTGTTCCTTTCTCTTGGGATGCATAAAGTTCTTTTGTTTAGCTTATTTTTGCACAGACAGTGATGATAATATATTCTTTTACAATCCGTTGTAATAATATATGTTATTTCAAAAGAAATTACGCGTTGATAAGGCCTTATTCGCACAATATTTTCTAACGCGTTAAATTTTTTCAAATGCATTTTTTATGTAGGGCTATATTTGGAGAAATGTTCTGATGTACGTATTATTTTAAAATCAGTGCGATAAGAGTTCAATAAATAATAAAGTGCGAAAATTGATTTTTAAATCTTGTTAAAATATTCTTTCATTCACACAATGTATTTTTTAACTGTATTTTTTATACAACAGGCAGTTGTTGATCTGTTTAGTAAACTTTATTTACAACAACCTTTAAATTCATAAAAGAAAAGTGACATTTAAAAACTTATAATAGTGTAAGGAATTTTATTTTTAGAAACACTTCGATTGTTTAAGGATGTGTTTACAGAGCTCAAAATTACATAAGAGCTCAAAAATGTTAAAAAAATTTAATTTGTATTTCGATAAAATTCATATACATTTTGCATATTTAGAATTCTTTTTCTTATAAATTAAAACATTTCGTTAATTTTTTCGAATGAATTAAAATTGCTCCTTTCCCTTTTAAAGCTTAAATTTAATTTCACATAATTTATTGACATTAAAAAACAAAAGGATTTGAACTGTAGTTTCGAATTTAAATAGTAAGAGTTTAAGTTTATAAAACAGAAGGGGGAGGGGACTGAGGAGAACGCTTCTCACCACAAATATCTTTCCCGACTTCGAAGTTTGCAAACAAGTAATTAAAACAATGAAAAGCTTATGATTGTATTTTTTACTACTAATAAAGTGCACATTTTAAAAATATCGAGACCGTTAAGCAAAATTCGATTTTTCTGATGTTTTTAGAACGTTAGCGTTTTCCAGGTCCTCTCCAGAGGAAAACTCGCCAAGAGGAACCTTCTTCACGCTGTCCACTGAAGAGGACATGGCGCCTACTTTGTTCTATCCAAGAGTGGTTTTCACAGCTCCACGATAAATGGATTCTCTTATGAAACAGTGTAAGGAAAACAAATCACTGGTTTCTGGGCATGAAAACCTTTCATATTCAGCCATCTATATATAGATTGTCTAGGTACATTATTAAAGGCGAAACAGGGAGGGGTTTTGAGACGGCTGCTAAGAAACCATTCTTCTATGGTGCTATACATTTGAAACCATTTGATGATCATCTGCGACTGTCCCTCTTGGGAAACTTGATCCAATCTTCCTAGTGATCGTACCCGATGTGTGAAACAATTCAGAGATCACTATAAGGGAAACTTGTTCCCAACTAGCGACTTCCACCGATGACTGCCCAGCTTTTAACCTAACGACACTCTCCATTGCCATTATTCGCTTAAGTTAGAGCTCCCCAACCATTTTATCGCTACAGATTGGTTAACGTTTGACAATAATACCACGGACCACTGAGGATAGGACGTTGAATGTTTGTATTTTAGATTGTTTTGATTTAATAATTTTAGTTTAATTGCATTTAAATATGCCTTCAAAATAAAAAAGAGTCACTAAAAATGGATGTAAATTGATTTAACATGGAAGATAAGGTGATTTCCAAGAGAAATCCCACAAACCCGAGAGGAATACGCCATAGTAAATAAAATGAAAATAGTTGAATGCTCCATGAGCGGCTCGGTACCGTATGTCTAGTCCGTGGCCTTGGGGTTGTGGAACCCTGGTTTAAACGATTCCGTCTAGTCATTTTAGCTACTACTGAGGTTGGTGTTTCTTTCATTAAAAAACAGATTTTCAATTACAAATTTGGTTTCAAGAGGATAATACACTTTGTTGCTCCTTATGTTATAAAAAAAACCATAAACACAACAAATCTGGGTATTTCTAAAAATTTCTACTTTTTCAGCTTCAAATTTTACTTTTAATTTTTAAATAGGAAAACAATCCTTTTCACCATGAAAGAGACACTATACTCATAAAATGGAATCGTTTCCTAAATTACGCTGTAAAACTTTTTAAAATAACAATGATACGTTTCTATTTATTGTAAAAATGTTCTTCTATGTTTAAATTTGGACATCATTGTAATTACAAAGCAAAAAGCATTAAATTTTGACTCATTTATTCATTGAAGAGTAAGTTCAATATCATCTATCGTTCGGGATTGATTTTTCTAATTATGTGAAATGTAACTATCAGAATTATGTTCTCAATGAATGAGTAAAAAGACGAAGAAATGAAGCTTGAGTTACTAATTAAATTATAACGGTTTTTTGCCACACTTAACGTAGCTAAATGTAATTAACTTTAAATGTTAAAGAAGCATGTTAGCCCAAATCAGGTGAAAGATTTGAAACGAGTAAATTCTTCCAACAAGCATTTTTAAACGTGGAAATCGAACAGATTAAAAATAAGCAATTATGCGAGTCAATTAAGGAACTAATTACTCTTACAGTAATTAAAAGGTTAATTTCATAAAGCACGAACTGTGTGTTTCCAAGTGCACTTCTCATTTCTTACGAAAGCTCGACAAAAGCACGCCGTCTCTCTGACAGAAGTAAATAAACTTTCATTTTCTTTCAAAAATATTTTGCATAGTTTTCTTTTCTTTTTTTAAAAGCTATTATGCATTTATTTTCTTCTTCCTTTCTAAATAATTTCTGATAATGTTTAATGTACACAAAAAGAAAAATAACTTATTTTGTGATCCGTTGTTTGAAAGACACTGAATCTTTATTAATTTTGTTAAAATTGTTTGCACATTCGAGATTTTTTTCCATCGTGTAAAATATTGACGGAACAAATTTAATTTTACTCTCTAAAAGTTAATTACATGAATCAGCACATGAACTGTCAATAAATCAAGCATCGATAACTAAGCAAATTAAAAAGCAGAATGTACGTTTGACAAAACAAGATACTCTCTCTCTCTTGTTTACTTATTGATGGAAATATTTGAAATTTTCTTCAATATCCCAAAAGGAATGTTTAGTTAGTTTCTCCCTTTTTTGACTTAAATTAATATTAATTAATATTTATAGTCTTTGTATTTGTGATGAATAAAGCAACATTATTCAGTATTAGAGAGGAGAGGTGTTTAGTAAAATATATTTTCTTGTTTAGAAATATTTTATTCCGTGTTTACCACGCAAAATGTTTCTTGATTTGTTGATTATTAGAAAAAATATTATTCCCTTTCTTATGTATATAATGTAGCTATTAAATAAAAGTTATACATTTAATAATTTATTAAATTTACGTTGAGGTTTGAATAAATTGAAATATTTTTAAATGAATTTGCACTCAGTGCACATAAGAAAGAATTAGAAAAAAATAAGATAGTCCAAACAATAATTATAATGCACGAAATTCTTACCTTAAATTTGATTTGAAAAAGAAGCTTTTTGCCTTCTCGATTTTTGTTTTCCCTTGGAACAGTTTTACTTAAGTGATCATTAAGGAATGAAAAATAACAATTTTTCCGAAGCGCCATTTTGAATATATTTAGAAAGTCTCCCCGCGCTAGGATATCACTTTGGAATGAAATAGTTCGAGATTACCTGCCAATCAACCGATTGTAACTTTTCTTTAAGGGAAAACAACACGATGGACTGCTGAGACAGAAATAGGATTAATTCATATGGAATATGACACAAAATTCAATAATGCGATTGCCAACTCATTTATTCTAGATTTGCCTCCGCATTTATCGCAAATGTAATTACTAGCAATCGAATAAAAACAAAAATTCTGTATACTTTGTTTTATTTGGAAAACCCTCCACCCGGAGTAATTTCAAATTAAAAGTATCCAAGAACTAGGATTTAGTCTTCTGAAAATATCCTAATCATTACTGAACAAAATGGGAATGGAGGATAGACTCAATAAACTTCAGAGAAATCAAAAATTTTTAGAGAATTTCTAAATTGACCTTAGATGTTCTCAATAGACTATAAAGTTTCTGAATGAACTTGAGAGAATATGGAAATCATTTGATTTCTAAAATTTCTTTTGAAGAAGAGGAGAGAAAGTGTGTTTGACTTTAAAAGTTTTATTCAAAAATAAAAACAAACAGCAGAAAAGAAATGAAGGAGAAATCAGAATATGTATCAATTAGAAAATT